>JAODAL010058719.1:0-21925 GCA_025379985.1 Phyllomedusa bahiana | reverse complement strand
AAAGTAAAAATTCTAGGATTTCGTTTCTATTTGGGGAAAGGGCAAATAAAAAAAATTTGGGTTTAAAAAAAACATTATTGTGCAAATCTAGAAACACTTGGTCGATGGTGGAAACGTCTGGGACGCGTCGTTTGATACATTTGTGTAAATATTGACGATATTTTATTTGTAATTCGCCGCCCTTCGTGAAAGCGAAGCAGAATATCACCGCCGATGTTTCCCTGTGTCAGCAAGAAGCTCTCACCCCTGTCGCCCTCTCCTTATTTCCTCGGCTTCACGGGTTTTATGTTCCTTTTTCCTTTTCACTGATTTATTGGCACGTTCGGAGATAGCAGAGCTGAGTTCACCTTTTAGCATAACACGTCGTTATATCACAATAGGGGGGGATTCCTCATCAGTGTATTAAGATACATGAGCTAAAGTGGAGCAAATTGAACAATGTTTATTAAAATGTAGCACTTGGTGCAATTATACACAGCTGATTCACATTATTACGACCACCTCCTACTTTCCACATTCGTAGTGCATAGCTAGTTAAGAAAGTGGTGCGCTGGCTGGGTGGGTATATAAAGTGTGTGATAGGCTGTCAGTACACAGATCCCTCGTTGTTATGATGTGTAAAAGGGGTGATTTATCAGAGTAGCATAATGGGATGATTAATGGATTATTTCGGGCGCAGGGTGGCGGTATTTCTGACACTGCGCAGCTGCTGTGGTGATAGTGTGTCGTGAGTGGAGAAATGTCAAATGAGTGAATAAGAGACGTGAAAACTGCATAGCACCACGTGTCGCTGATGTGAGAGGAGAATGTTGAATACATAGGTGTGAGAGGGCGGAGGACATACTACAAGGGAGCAGCTCACCGCCAAAATGACCCAAGGGGGCTAACCCTAAAGTGTATGGGGCCCTGGAGCAGACGGATGTCACTGCACCTCTGCTAACCCTACTGTGTATGGGGCCCGGAGCAGACGGATGTCACTGCACCTCTGCTAACCCTACTGTGTATGGTGCCCCGGAGGAGACGGATGTCACTGCACCTCTGCTAAGCCTGCTGTGTATGAGGCCCTGGAGAAGACGGATGTCACTGTGCCTCTGCTAACCCTACTGCATAGGGGGCTCTAGAGCAGACGGATGTCACCGTACTTATGCTAACCCTACTGCGTATAGGGCCCCAGAGCAGATGGATGTCACTGCACCTCTGCTAACCCTACTGTGTATGGGGCCTAGAGCAGACGGATGTCACTGCACCTTTGCTAACCCTACTGCGTATAGGGCCCCAGAGCAGATGGATGTCACTGCACCTCTGCTAACCCTACTGCGTATGGGGTCCTGGAGCAGACAGATGTCACTGAACCTCTGTTTACCCTACTTTGTTTGGGGCCCAGAGCAGACGGATGTCACTGCACCTCTGCTAAACCTACTGTGTATGGGGGGCCTAGAGCAGACGGATGGGCCTGCAAACCTTTGCTAACCTACTGCGTATAGGGCCCCAGAGCAGATGGATGTCACTGCCCCCTCTGCTAACCTACTGGTATGGGGTCCGGAGCAGAAGATGTCACTGCACCTCTGCTAACCTACCCGTTTTGGGGCCCAGAGCAGACGGATGTCACTGCACCTCTGCTAACCCTACTGTGTATGGGGCCCGGAACAGACATCACTGCACCACTGCTAAACCTACTGTGTATTGGCCCCGGAGCAGATGGATGTCACTCGACCTCTGCTAACCCTACTGTATATGGGGCCCGGAGCAGATGGATGTCATCAACCTCTGCTAACCCTACTGTTTATGGGGCCTGGAGCTTATTTGGATGTCATGTACCTCTGCCACCCTATGTGTATGACTTAAGACTTAATTGGTGAGTCTTCACCAAAAGAAAGGCCACCTAACCCCTTGGGATTTCCCTTTTATTTCCCACCCCACCTGGACCTCACACCCTTCCACCCACTGCCATGATTATGTAGCTCCCTTCCAACCCCATTAGGATGGCATTCCCTTAGGCTTTGCTTAAATCTGGCCTTACATTGCCTACTTTGGGCTGATAATGAAAAATTTGGCTTCGGGGCTAACAGCTTTTTGGGCCCCAGACATAGCAGTACAGGGCCCCTGTCTAAAAAACATGACACCCCCATGGGCCATGCCTCAAAACCACCCCCCAAAGGGACCCCCTTTATCAAACGCCTCTATGTTAAAAACCCCCCCCCCCAAAAACTGACAGCTCTTTAAGGCCCTCGGGCCTTTCAAGAGCCCATTGTAGGCAGAGCAGGAAGCCTAGGGCTCCCTGCTCCTCCATTTTTTCTAAGAACCCCATTCTAAGAACACAGTTAAATAAGCAGTGCCAGTCCAAGAAGCCAGGTTATGTTCCTTGGATTTCCAAGACATACATACACCACCTGGGGCTCCAATGCTTGTGGAGCCTCCACCTGCCCAATGGCTAAGATGGCCCTGAACTGCCTATAGATGTAAGGGATTCCTATTAACACTGTTGTCTTTATTAGTTGTCAGAGCCAATTACCAGTAATTATTTATGTCCCTGTCTTCAAGAATTAGCTTTTTGTCCAGGCGTTGTATATCCCGCATCCTCTACGTCGTCACCACCACCTTCTATAATATCACGCAAGATAATTTTCTTTTTTTGTGCTACAAAAACCTCCAACGTGACTCTTGTAATGATGAGAAAATGTGTTCGGAAGCGGCAGATTGACAGGTGTTATTTAGATGTAGATGCAGATGAGGATGTTTCTACGAAACGGGAACTGTCATGTAGAATATTCCTTGACATCCAACGTTACACAGAGTGAATATTACTGGAGGGTTACAAAGCAAATTCTATGAATAAAAGGCACAAGCTTACTCATGCAAGCAAAATAAATCATTGCTGACAGACGCACTTTAAGGTAGCTGAGCCGAACAAGGGAAATGGACTCGTAGACTGGATGTTTTTTGTATGAGCTGAAATGGCAAGTGGGCTATGGGTGGTTCATTGTTATTCAGATGATGCCACCTTAAAGAACAGCCCAGGTCTGAAGGTATTTTTACATAAAAGCATCCGGCACATACATGCAACACCAGGGACATATAGATACCATGAAATTTTTTTTTATTGAAGACTTGGATAGAGTTTAGTGTTGTCTAGAGTAGACCAGACCCCCAGAGAGTTTCCTGCCTGGACGTGGAGACAGGAGTGAGCATTTGGGTATTTGTTTACAACTTACTGCTGACACAGAGTAGAGTAGCCTCAATAGGTCAACATTTGTCTCAGAACTTTAACCTGAAGCCTAGAACTCTAATCCTAGCCCTGATTCCAACCCTAAACCAAATGACCAAACTGTCATTACCCCAACCCTAAGTCTAAAGAAAACTCTAATTCTTACCCTAATACTTACCATTAACCAAACTGTCAATTTAACTCTGACCCCAATGCTAACTCAAGCCACAACTCTAACTAAATCTCTAACCCTAACTCTAATTCTAGCAATAAACCAAACCGTCATTCTAACCCTTAACCCAACCCTAACCTTAACTGCAACTAACCCTAGTCGTAACCCTAATCCTAACTCCAACTCTAACTAAATCTCTAACCCTAAGTCTAGCAATAACCCAAACTGTCTTTCTAACCCTTAACCCAACCGTAAACTTAACTGCAACTAACCCTAGTCGTAACCCTAATCCTAACTCCAACTCTAACTAAATCTCTACCCCTAACCCATCTTCAAAAAAGGCTCCAAGTCTTGCCCAGGTAATTATAGACCAGTGAGTTTAACATCTGTTGTGGGAAAAATGTTTGTGGGGCTCATATGGGACTATATACGGGAGTATGTGGACACATAGAATATTATTAGTGATTGCCAGCATGGATTTACTAAGGACAGAAGCTGTCAGACCAATCTGATCTGTTTTTATGAAGAGGTGAGTAGAAGTCTGGATAGCGGGGCGGCTGTGGATATTGTGTTTTTAGGCTTTGCAAAGGCATTTGACACTGTCCCTCATAAGCGTTTGTTGTGTAAATTAGAATCCACTGGGTAAGAGATAACAGTGTGTAATTGGATTAAAAACTGTCTATTGGATCATACTCATAGAGTGGTGGTAAATGACTCCTACTCTGAGTGGTCCCCGGTTGTGAGTGCTGGCCCCAGGGCTCAGTATTGTTTCCTCTTTTATTTAATGTATTTATTAACGATATAGTGGAGGAGATTAATAGCACGGTTTCTATTTCTGCAGATGACCCCAAGCTATGTAGTGTAGTGCAATCTATAGAAGATGCTCATAAATTGCAAGCAGACCTGGACACACTGAGTGTTTGGGCATCCACTTGGCAAATGAGGTTCAATGTGGATAAATGTAAGTTTCTGCATCTGGGTAGAAATCATCTGCAGGCATCATATGTCCTAGGGGGTAATAATCTGCAGGCATCATATGTCCTAGGGGGAGAAAAACTTGGAGAATCGCTTGTTGAGAAAGATCTGGGCGTTCTTGTAGATCATAGACTACAGAACAGCACAATGTCAATCAGCTGCCTCTAAGGCAAGTAACATATTGGCGTGTATTAAGAGGTCTGGACTCGCGGGACAAGGATGTAATTCTACCGCTGTACAAAGCATTGGTGCGACCTCACTTGGAATCTGCTGTTCAGTTCTGGGCCCCAGTTTATAGAAGAGATGTAATGGAGCTAGAGGGAGTACAAAGACGAGCAACCAAACTTATAAGGGGAATAGAGCATCCTAGTTATGAGGAGAGGTTAGTAGAATTGAACTTATTTAGTCTTGAGGAAAGACGGCTCCGGGGGGACATGATAACTTATATAAAAATATAAGTGGTCCCTACAAAAAGAATGGGGAAAAATATAACATATTTAGGTATTAAAATTGGAAAAAAAGTCTTCACAACTGTATAATCGAAATTATGATCCCCTGTTTCACAAGATTCTCCAGGACTTAGATAGGTGGCAAAATCTTCCACTTTCTCTTTTTGGTAGGGCACACCTAATAAAAATGGTGAGTTTTGCGATGTTATTGTATCCAATCCAGAACTTGCCAATTTTGTTGAAAAAACAAAGATATTAGAAGCTACGTACAGCTTTCATAGGTTTCTCGGGAATAAAAAAAGACCCAGAGTGGCATATGATAAACTAGTTATGCCAAAGAATTTGGTGGCCTTCAAATGCCAAATATTAGAGGTTATAATATAGCAGCTTTGGTAAGACACGTTAGGGACTGGTTTTTTGGGATTCGAGTAATTTTTCTAACTTAATGTTAAAAAAAACAATTAGCGTATCCTTGGAAGTTAAATTCTTTATTACATACACCTTATAAAAATCCCCAAAGTAGATATTAAAAGGCAGTGTAGTTTTGGGAGAGATAGATCTGAAAACTTGGAAAATAATCAAAAAAAATGTTTCATCTGCCAATATATATATCAAAATATATAGATATATGGGAGATACCGGAGTTCCCCCACCAGGAAGAGAAAATAAACTGTTTAATATATGGAAAGAAAAGAATATAAATAAATTAAAAGATCTATTTAAATGATAAAGAGAAGCGTTTTCTCACATGGCAAAAATTAAGGAAAAGTACGAGCTAACAGATAGACAATATTTTCCAATACTTGCAAATCAAAACTTTTGTAAAACCAAGTTTTAGGTATAGCAAAAAGCAGAAGGAAAATGATAAATTTGATGCGTTATTGGGTTCAAGTTCATCTGGTAAATCTATGCTGAATTATATGGCAGACTTAGAGATAAAGAAATTGAAGGGAAGAGAGATACAATTTTCACTTCCTGGAAAAAGGGAACTTGGAGACAATGATGCATCTTGGAAAATCCAAAAAGGTTTTAGACAGAGTACGAACCTCTAAACATTAATGAAAGTTTGGAGAGAGATGAGTTTTAAAATTGCGCATAAAGCAATTTACCCTTTGACATCCCAAACAAAAATGCTCCCTTTACACTATCTTAAAGCGTGCCCGAAATGTGGTTTGGATAAGGCGAACCTAATACACGGATTATGGAGTGTCCTAAATTAAAACAATACTGGAAAGATTACGAGAGTTCATACACAAAATTTGGAAGCTCCAGATAGAAGAAAGACCCTTGGCAACTATTTTCCATTATGTTCAGGTCAGCTCTGGGATGGGTCAGGGAAACTGGACTTCTTCCTGGGAAAAAAAGGTCTACATATTACCCTTTGGTAGCTAAAAAGTGCATTTTAAAAGGGACTGGTTGCAAGAAAGTAGTCCAGATATGGGGAGGTTTTTCAGAACATTGAGAGAAATTTTTCTTCCTTTAAAAATTGGATACAGAAAAAAATCCAAAGAGGGCTCAATTTAAAAAAATTTGTTAAAAAGTTTGGGGGAACTTTATGGAATTTGCCTTTACCGACCAGGAGTTGACCAAGATTATGAAACCTTTTGAATATACTTCTTAATATCTAAAAGGAGAAACTTTCAGGGAACTTGGGGAAAATTAGAAGTTAAAGACTATGGTTGGAAGAAGTAATGTGGGATTTACGATTATTTTTTATTTTTTTTGTTCCCCATTTTCCCCATTTTGGCCAGTGGATATATCAGGTGGAGTTTGTCTATTAGCGCAATAGTGACCTTAGTAAAAGCCCAAAAAGGACTAAAGGATGTTCAAATTTCTGTTAATTTTCAGTTTATTAGATGTTTTTTCCTTATTTTTTGATTCACAGGTTAAAAATTGTAAGACCCAAAGGGCATTTCTCAAAAATTCTATTTAAACAAAGATGTATGTATTCATGTGATGTCAATTAGATACTATTAGGAATGTATGACATATTCTTTGTAAATTTGTCTTTCAAATAAAAATTGTTTAAGAAAACAAAAAAAAAAAAGAATGGGGAAAAATAAAATTTCAAGCGAAGCCCCCTCAAAAGACAAGGGGACATTCCCTTCATCTGGAGAAAAAAGGATTCAATCTCCAGAGGAGAAGAGCGTTCTTCACTGTAAGAACTGTGAATCTGTGGAATAGCCGCCTGAGGAGCTGGTCACAGCAGGAACTGTAGAGAGTTTCAAGAAAGGCTTAGATACCTACCTGAAACTAAAGAATATTAATGCGAACGTAGCTATGTAAAATTCTGGATCTGGCTGGTGGAGGCTCTGGGGTCAGAGATAGGGTCTCCGCTGGAGCAGATTGGTTCTTGCCTTGTGGGTTTCAGCGCATTCACCTGTGGGGAGGCTGCACTTAATGTCCTTGTCTCTCTCCCTTCACCCACATTTTCCCCACCCTTGATTGAACTTGATGGACACGAGTCTTCTTTCAACCGTACTAACTATGTAACTATGTAACTCTTATTCTAGCAATAACCCAAACTATCATTCTAACCCTTAACCCAACCCTAACTGCAACTAACCCTAGCTGTAACCCTAATCCTAACTCCAACTCTAACTAAATCTCTAACCCTAACCATAATTCTAGCAATAAACTAAACCGTTATTCTAACCCTTAACCCAACCCTAACCCTAACTGCAATTAAAACTCCAGCCCTAAACTAAACCAAAATTCTCATTTTAGCTCCTACCTATACTCTTACTACTTACTGTAATTCTTACTGTAAATCAAACTGTTGATTTAGCTCTGACTCCAACCACAACTCTAAAACTCTAACCTTAGCAGTAAACCAAACTGTCATTGTGACCCTTAACCCAACGCTAACTTCAACTAAAACTCCAATCCTATTCATAATCTTAATCCTAACTCCAACTCTAACTAAAGCTCTAGTCTTTACCCTAAATTCTAACCTTAAACCAAGTTGTCATTCTAAACCCTTATCCTAACCCTAACTGCAACTAAAACTCCAACCCTAGTCCTAACCCAAATCCTAATCCTAACTCCAACTCTAACTAAAACTCTAGCCAACTGTAGCTGCAACTAAAACTCCAACCCTAAACATAACCAAAATCCTAATTTTAGCTCCTACCTCTACTCTAACTACTTACACAAATTTTTACCGTAAACCAAATGGTCGATTTAGCTCAAACCCCAAACACAAACTCTAATTAAAACTCTAACCCTAATTCTAGCAATAACCCTAACTCTCAATCTAATCCTTAATCCAACCCTAACTCCAGTCGAAACTGCAACTAAAACTCCAACCCTCATCATAACCAAATTTTAAATATTACCCCTTTACCCAGCCAAGCTAGAATTTCAAACCCTTACCCAAATTCCCTAACCAAAAAACCAAACTTTCATTTTTTACCCAAAAATCCCAATCCAAATCCCAATTTTAAAACCCAAAACCCAATTCTAACCCCGCAAATCCAAAATTTCTAATTTTCCAACCCAATTTTACCCTTTCCCCTTTAATTTTAACCGAAACCACTGCCCAATATAATTTTTTAAACCAAGCCCCCTTACCCTACCTCAAACTCTATCTAACTCTCTTCCTAATTCAAAACAAAATTTCATACTTTTCATTTTAACTCAAATTTCCGAACCCTTACTTCAGCATCAACCCTAACTGTAGCTAAAAACCCCCAGTCCTTAAACCCTAATTAAAACCCCCCAACTTAACTAAACTGGGGAAAGGGTTAATCCCCAAAGAAAATTTATGGGAACCCCAAGTTCTTTTGTTTGATAAAAAAAATATTTTACCGAGCGTTTAAAAATCATTAAAAGGGATACCAAAAGGCAGGAAAAAAGCTCAAAATAAAAATTTAAAAAAGGTATTTTTAAAAACGGGACCCAAAAAAAAACAACTCCCAAGAAAACCCTAAGGTTCCCCCCAACAGAATTTTATAAAAAACAAATTGGGTTTTATTAAAAAAAATTTAAAAATTTACACCCTTCCAAAAATAGAAAAAAAACAAATCACATCCCTTCCAAACTAGCGCTTACATTTTTCACCCTTTAAAACCACCCAAAACTGAAAACCGACAAAGGGTTCTGAAAAACATCTTTTTTTCCGTGAGTATTAACAGGATTCTTCCATCCCAAAAAAAGTTTTTTTTGCAGGATATGTTTGCAAAAAGTTTTGGGGGCCTTTTATTATACGGGAAAATTTCGGCTCCATCCCAAAGGGAAACCCCTAGGAACATGGAAATTTCCCTTTGGGGATATTGGTGTCCCAAATGTTTTATAGTTAGAGTCACAATAAATAAGTTAGAGTTCTTCTCATAGAAAGGGTTTTAAGGCCCAGAAAAACCCCCAATAAACCCAAACGCACCCCCACAAACTGAATCCCAAAGCATTCCAAAAATTCCCTCGGCCAAAGCCTTGAATAATCAAAAAAAAAGGGACAAAATTTAAATAGGAGGCAAACCCCATTATATCAGAAGATTAAGGTTATATAAAGGTTACTTAAATATATAAAATGGTATAAAATTGGGGTTTGAGTAAGTTAACAAAAAATTCTGATAACACAAGAAAAAAATTTTTTTAGTATTTGAGTTTTCAAATTTTCAAAACTGATACCGCAGGTTAAAAACCCGGGACACATTTCAACATTCAACTTCATTTTGTATCTTAACGTATTAATTCTAGCCAGGGCTGCCATCAGTCATCTATTAACCATTTCAGGGCCACATTCAGCCAAATCAAATGGGGCCCCCACCCATTACTAGTTCCTATTTTTTAACCTGTCAGGGGCCCTAATCAAAAAGGGGCCCACTGATATGAGTAGTACCCGTACTGCCCTATTGGCACACCTGACTCTAGCCCTAATTCTAATTCAAAAACCAAACAGATTCAAAAACCAACCTCACCCAAAAACCCAACCCAATCCCAATTTTTTAAACCTTACTCTAAACCCTAATTCTTACCATAAACCAAACTTTCATTCTGACTCTAAATTTAAGTCTAAACCTAACCCAACCCAAATTTAAAACTAAACTCCGACTTTTACCCTACCCCCCCAAAACCCCACCCTAACTCCTACCCCAAATCTAACTAAAATCCTAACTCTAAACCAAACTGTCATGCTAACCATAACCCCAACTATAGAAATAAAACACTTACTTTATCCCAATCTCCAAATCCAAACTTTAACTAAAGCTGTAACCCTAAGCAAAATTTCACTGTTAACCAAACACATTCTAAACAAAACCCCCAACCTGACCCAATCCTAATCCTAACTCCAACTCCAAATCAAATTAAAACTCCAACCTTTACCCTAACCCCAACCTTAAACCAAACCCTAACTCCAATCTCCACTTGAACTAAAACTCCAACCCAACCCAGCTCAAAGAAGAACCCCAGCAGTAACTCCAACCTTAACCCAACTCTATGGACAATTTTTCTGCAATGCTTGCTTTGGAAAAGAAGCTGAATTGAATTGCTGATATTCAAGTCTAATTTAAACATGACCCAAAACCAAAGGGCAGTCCCCATAAAGAGGGACTGTGTGGTTTCCTGAAAAACAAGCAACAGTAACATGAGGGCAGGAGGTCTGTAAACAGCAGTGTACAAGTCTACAGAGCTCTTAAAGGGGGTTTTGTCTCCAAAAAATTACTTTCACATGTAGGGAACCAAAATAAACTTTTTTTCCAAATATATTGTTTTTTTAATTTTTTTCTGTGAGGAGCTACAAGTTTTTATCACCTTCTGGGGGCTTTCCCGGGTTTTTCTCGTTCCTACCTATTTGTTTGCTCCCCCGCTTTTTGTTTATCGTAGCGGGAAGTGATTCATCACACGGGTTTGCAGGCAGAACGAAAACAGCCTGAGAGCTTGTGGTTATCTGCCTTTCAGACAAAAGACACTAATTACTACTTTCTTTAGCTCTGAAGCTTCTCTGGACCTCAGAGCAGGAGTTTTGGTTATCTAATTACGGGAGTCAATACGGGACTCATATCAATTTACAGACACTAAACCAGGAATGACAGGATCATGAATAAAGATGTGCTTGCTCATGAAAAGTGAGATGAGACAACCCCTTTAAGAGTTAAAGCTTCTCAGTGAGTAATGTAAACAGGCTCCCATCTTTCAAGATAAGGAACACCGCAGAAGTGAGGCATCATATGACATCTGTTTTAGCCTATAAAAGCACAGAGAGGTGGTCAGTGCCTAGGAAACTTGTGTACAAAAAGAAACAGAAGAGAAACAGAATCAGAACAGCAATGCTTTTTCGTAATAGGCTTTATTTTTCCTCCCACATTAAGATTATCAATGAAATAAGAATAAAGTAGGCCAAACCCAGCAATTTTAGTGATACTGACCAACTGTCTTATGTGATTGGGGGAATGCAGACTCTCGCAAATCTGCATTGTTGAACTTTCATGCCTGACCCTTTTTATTCTCAAGGGGGATAAGCCGCCCCCGAGGGGACCAATTTTCCCTCTTCCCCAAATTTAAAACTTGCACGCTCTTTCCAAGCCAAAAAGGGGGCATGATGTGAAAGGCTGGAATTCTTTAGCCTGCAACTAATTTAAAAGGGACAAAGGGCCATTACTGGGGTTAAAGGGCCATCCCCGTGGGGGGTCAACTGACAAAAGCAACAACAGTAATGATATGAAAGATCACAGATTAGAAGGAAATATGCTTTTGACTGGTAACAAAAAAAAAAATTGTACAATTTTTGGAACTTTTTCTCCCCTGTCCCCATTTTTCCCATCCCTTCTGTCCTCCCTTTTTCATAAATTTGGGGGGCACCTTCTTCAAGAAAAGCTCTAGGAGGCTTCATGAAAAGTCAACTGACCTGGGATGTCCCCGGGACAGTGGTTTTGGGGCAGGCCAGCAAAATTTAAAAATTGTCTTAATTAAAAGCGCTCACTTCGGAAATCGGCTTATTGCACTCCTGAAAAAAGTTGATATTGCGGGTTAAAGTATAATTACATGGTATCCATACTGATTTACCGAAGGGGGGGCCTAAACAGAGACTCCCTATGACAAAATTAATAAACAAACAGAAGTCATCCTCATGAGACAACACTTTATTCTGGTACCCGTTACTTTTTCAGTCCCCCTGGGGGACCCTTCCTTTGATTAGTGGGTCAGGTAAGAATATCACCCCTTTGGGTATCAAAGAACACCACCTAGGTCAGTTGAGTTTTTATAACCCACCAGATCTTTCTATGAAAAATGCCAGATCTTCTACGTATCTTAGGTCTTCTGCTCATGGACCTATGTAGCATACCAGGTCTTCTTTTCATGGACATCTGAAGGATTCTACATATTCTTCTCATGCAAAAAAAAGTTCCCTTTAGGCACCAAAGAACGACATCTAAATCAGTTGACTTTTAATCGCCAGACAGATCTTTCTCTGAAGGATGCCAAGTCTTCTGCTCATGGTAGCTCTTCTGCTCATGGGCATCTGAAGGATGCTAGATCTTCTGCTAACCTCATGTCTTCTGTCATGGGCATTTAAAGGATTCTAGATCGGCTGCTCATGTTAGGTCTTCTGCTCACTGGGGGTTGAAGGATGCCAAGTCTTCTGCTCATGTTTGTTCTTCTGCTCATGAGCATCAGAAGGATGCCAGGTCTTCTGCTCATGTTAGGTACTCTGATCATTGGCATCTGAAGGATGCCAGGTCTTCTGCTTATGTTAGGTATTCTGCTCATGGGCAGTTGAAGGATGCCAAGTCTTCTGCTCAGGTAAGGTCTTCTGCTCATGTTAGGTCTTCTGCTCATGGACATCTGAAGGATGCCAGGTCTTCTACTCATGTTAGATTCTCTGTTCATAGGCATCTGAAGGATTCCAGGTCTTTTGCTCATGTTAGGTTTTCTACTCATGGGCGGTTGAAGAATGTCAGATCCTCTGCTGTTGTCAGGTCTTCTGCTCATAGACATCTAAGGATGCGAGGTCTTCTATTCATGTTAGATTCTCTGATCATGGGCATCTGAAGGATGCCAGGTCTTCTGCTCACGTCAGTTCTTCTGCTCATAGGCGGCTGAAGGATGTCAGATATTCTTCTCATGTCAAGTCTTCTACTACTGGGGGGCTTAAGAACATTTGAAGTTCTGCTCATGGACATCACAAAAAAGTTCAAAAGAAGTTTGTTACCTTACAACCCCTAAAGTTTTAATTTTTGGGGGTCTAGATCTTATACACAGAAAAAGAGGTCATACTTACCCTACTATGGGCATCATATGGTGGCACCAAGTAAGTTGTGATTCCTAGGACAGTTATCTAGAAAGATCATTTCAGTGTAGCACAAACTCCGTGGGCAATAAATATTACTTCTCTTTTCCCTTTATTTTGCAACAATTTTGGCAATGATATATTTGTTTTTTTTTCATCTCTGCCTCCCAAGATGCATAACTGTTTTACTTTTCTGTAAACATTTTATTTACCTTTTTGTGGGACAAATTTTAAAATTTTTTGCTGCATATTCTGCATTGCTGTAGATTTTGCTGTGGTTTTGGTATGCAGAATAGCACAATTTAAACAGAACTAATCCATGTCTAGGCTATCCTTCATGTTTTACACAATTAATAAATGCAGAAAATTAGTCAATACACATCCTTGGCAGAAAAAAATCTACAGATAATTCACAGGAAAAACCACAGCGCGTATGCCATACTTGCCAACCATCCCATTTTTCCAGCAGTCTCCCGCTAACTGAAGCACAAACGGGACAGAGCTTATGCAAGCCTTGGTCCAAAATGCGTTGTCCAACAATTGTTCAGGAGTGTGGCTAAAACCTTCCAGATTCTGGAGACAAAAGGTTGGTAAACATGGTGTATTGACATTGAATCAATGGGGCTTGTATTACAGAATATGCATCAAAATAGACACAAAAATGATGCACTGTGACTATAACCTTATATGTCAAATAGTCTCAAAAATAAGGGAATCTACTAAGAGAACAAAGAGTGGCTTTTAATAACTATTTTTACTATTTTGTCATAGGCAAACTTAAACTCTAATCATTTCTCAAAAAGCACTAAGCACAAGAAAAAAAAAAAAAAAAAAGCACGTACATACTTTTAACGTTCTAAAATGTACAAACATTAACTCGTTTAACCATCACGTTTTTAAAAAAAACACCTGATTCTAACCTATTACAATTTGTCTCATTAATTTTACTCCCTTTCGTCAATTCTGAAAGGAACTATACTCATTTTCTATTAGATCAAATCTGGTAGGAAAACACCACCTATAATATCATCAGGGAACGAACCCCCCACCCTAGAATATACTAGGTATTTTTGGGCTCTATAGCTGCAAGAATAAGATCCAAAACATACTTAACTCTATGGTGCTCGTCATCCCTAATTGTATGGGAGTTGAGAACATATTAAGGGTTTCCTCGTGGAGACCCTTCTTTGCATCGCAGGGGTAACACAGTATAAAAGGTTGAATCACAATATTTAAACATTTTTCAGGCCCTGTCCTCTCCCAACATGTTTTCACAGCTACCTGGCGTTTCATTCTGGGGATTACAGAAGATCCCGGTCCCATGTGTCTCGAGCCTTCATTTCTCTTTGTACTATGTCTCTAGGTACACACCCCTATTGCAGGTGCTTACCTATTAACTATGCCTACAGGATGAGTCTTATAGAAACTTTCTGATTCCCCCCAGTTTCCAAACACACTACCCCTTTCATTAACCCCCTCTCCCCTCGATCCTTGTGCTCCATGTTTTATTTGTGATTTTTTCATACCTTTTTTTGTTGGGTTATTCCGCTCTCGCGTAGGGTGCGCACCAAGTCTCACTAAGAAACCACCTTTTATGCTTTCAGTGCCCATACAGATTAGGTATGATCCCTGGACTCCCTAAGTTAGGATGGTTATTTCGGATTCCTTTTGTTGCAGGGTTAGTCTAATTCACGTTGTTTATATTAATAGGGCGTTTTCCGCATGGCTATTATAATTAGTGCTCAGTGTGTCCACCGGGGAGCTTGGTTCATAGGTAAAGTGTTCGTTACTCTTTCTCAACATAATTTTGTAAAGGGGAATGTCATCACATGTTTATGAGATATAAATTTTGGATCTAGTCGTGGAGTAAAGACACCGTTAGGTAGGGTGTTTAGACAAGGCTCGGGGTCTTTTGTTTATAAAATTGTGTTATTATCTGATGGTGTGGTGTTGTATATGAATATAAGTATAGCTCTTTTAGTGCTAGTTATTGATGTGTAGAAACTGATAGGTTTAAGTATCTATGATGATGCCATAATAAGGGAAAAATAGTAGATATAGGTATAACCTTATATCAGACGGGTTCTTCTTCGCTGAGTAGTTAGATATACGTGTACCTCCCCGAACTACGCTTTATAACCTAGGTCAGGATTAGACAATGTTGAAAGTATGACTCAGGTGATTGATTTGTTTAATAATATTATTTTTATAGCGCCGTTAGTGTCTCAGGGACACCTGTCACATTCAGTCAGGGCGTTACAAATTACAGTGTACAGTAGAAGTCAAACAAGTAACAATTAGGTGACCAAAATTAACTAACTTTCCGGACCAGAGGGAGAGGGTAGGGCCTCTGCCCCGTGAGGGCTTACAGTCTGCAGGGAGGCAGAGAGAGAACAAGGAGGTGAGGTGGCAGATCAGTATTGGGGTGGGGGTATGTAGTGGGCGCAGAGGTTATTGTGGGATTGAAGGCTTGAAAAGTATGGTGGTTTTCAGTGTTGATTTTGAAGCTGGTTGAAGGTGAATGTGAGTGTCTGGAGGTGTTTGGGGGCAGTGGGAGTTCCAGAGAGCGATTGGATGAAGCACGAGAGAATGTCTGGAGACGGTATATGTGAGATGCTGATAAAAGGAGATGCAGAGAGACACAGGTCCTATGCAGGAGCGGAGAGTTGCAGCAGAGATATCTGATTACAGAGGCAGAGATGTATGGAGGGTGAGGTTGTGGGAGCCTTGTAGGTCTGGGTTGCGTTTGCTTGACTGGATTCGGTCTTGGGGACAATGAGAAGCCAGTGTACGGAGATTAGCTTAGAGGGTGAGAGGCTGGGGAGTTTAGCACGGGGGAGGGACGTGGGGTGGGGGGAGGGGAATGTCCGTGTGAATCAAGTACGGACAGCTCAGTAGTAAGGGCATGGATTGTCCGAGGGTAGAGTCGTGAGGGGAATGCTAGCTGGGGGACGAGGGGTCGCAACAGAGAAAGGACAGTTGAGTAGTCACATAGGGCTATGGGAGATGAACCAAACGGGGCTAATGGTTCCAGCTTCTTTTGCGCTCTTTTTAAAGTTAATGGAATTGAGCGGACTCTTACCTAAGATATTGATTATGTTTCATTATAACTGTTAGGGAGTGTAGCGCTCAAGATAGCCCACATGCTACATAGTGTAACACCTGGGGCCCCCACGAATGCACTGGTAAAATAAAAATAAAACTGATATTTTGAATGCAGCTTTGGGATGCTGACGTATGGTGTGTTTAGGTCACATCTTAATTTCTAGCCATGTAGGAAATTATGGTAACGCTACATTTGCAATCTGTACCTGTCTCACATGTGTGGGCCGATGCGTCAATGATAAAGCATTTGTTCGTCGGTGTACGCTTTCCGGACACTTGACGTTGTGGCAGTCTGAGATGTTAAATGCCGGCGGAGGGGCTGGAGCTTTATATTCTCCGGTACTTGACAAACGTCGGTCCGTGGCTCCTCTTGCCAGAATGTTCGTTACGGGTAGCTCTTCAGCGCATAATGGTAATGTGTATGTTTTGCTGGCTCTTTGGTAGGAAGCCCAGATAATGATTAAGATGTCTGCCCTTTAAAGATATTGTCGATCGCTTTTTCAGGCTGTCATTCTTAGTAAAGTCTTCATTATAGGGATAGGAAATATATTGGAGATTAATGTACTAAGTCTTCCGCTAGATTTTTGGACTTGTGGCTTCCTTTCTGTGTGATACATTGGGAAAAACCAGATTCCAGGTTTTATCTCCCTGCAAATGCGTTATATATCAATGAAGTATAAAATCGCTTGTATACGTTGTATAGTACTGCGCTCTAGTTGTGTTGGCTGGGTGCCCAGTGGCAGCGTGTTGGGGGGTTGACCCTGCACGCGGACATGCTTGCATGGCCATGGCAATGCCACAGCATGATCGATCTCGACGATGATGTAGTGACTGACTATGACTTGCAACATTCTCTATTCTGCCTCATTGGGACTTGCCAGAACTAGTGGTGCTCTTGGGACACCACATTTTTGTCCCTGGCTAGAATAATGCAGATCAAGCTGTGTGTTTGGTACGTTGTGCTCCGCTCCTATTACATCCTACAACCACCGGTATGTTCACTCTCATTTACATATGGAAACACGTGTGTTGGGCCGTTATGTATCGAAAAACTCGTCTAGTAAGATCGTGAGCTCTTTTTGCGGTTCCCCATGTGGCTAGATAACCCGAAATGATAGAGCACCAATAGTCAACCATTCATAGCCATAGCAACTATATCAGGGCTAAGTGTACACATGCATTACCAAACAGTACCACACTTAGCGAAAATGAAGCATGAGGCCCATTTTTAGCAACGCTCGCAATCGAGACCGCTTAATTGCATTCCAATCAGAAACCCTCTGACGCAACCAATAAGAGCTTCCCATAGAAAACCATATCAGAGCTATAAGCAGACCGATGAGCGCAAGCAACCAATCGTTGAGTCGATAAAAAAACTATCAGAGTCCATAAGAACAATTCAGGAGCTCATGTAGCGGGACGCCAGTCAGAGCTCTCAAACACGAACCCAATCTAGAGGCTTCTCACTTAAGCAACCAGTCGAGAGTTCAATAGCCAACCAATACCTGACTCCACACAGTTAACCAATCAGAATGTCCCTTCATAGGTCCTCACTACGATGGGCCCCATAAGCAACCCTATCATCAGTCCATAACATAATCCAATCAGAGCTCATAGTGAAAACCAGTCAGTGTTCAATTGCATAACCAATCAGATCTCAGCTTTTATTTTTCCGCACTAGCAATTTATTTGGAAACAAAATGAAAGATGAGCGCTGATTTGGTTTGTTTTTGAGCTTTCTGAGTTGGATCTTATTGGCGCTCTGCTTCTGGGTCTGCTAGGGGCTCTGATTGGTTGCCCATTGTGGTCTTTCTGGCCCTGAGGCTTCTATTGATAGTTTACACATATCTAGTGCTTGCCTCCGATAGAATCTCTAATTCGGTGAAACCAAGCTAGGTGCGGCGCAAACTTGTTCAAATATAATTTCGGGATTACAGAACGTTCCTAATAATTATGATAATCTTTGATGGGAAGAATCTGGATGCGGGGATTCTGTCTAACCTCTAGAAAGCACCTCATGCAGACCAAAGGTCTCTCAGTTGCAAGGGCTTACGTCTGGTTTAATCCTTTATAATTTTAAACTTTTTTTGTCTATTAATATTAGGTATATAAATATTAAAGAATATAAAAATAAACACGCTACACTCAACACAATACGGGCAATTATATCCACTGCATGGACACAAAGGATCAAGCTAAAACGTTAATAAAATGATCTTAGTTTATACTTGTGGCCTAAACCAGGTAAGCGATTATCACATCCGCTATATACTGTCCTAACCACATCAAAATCCAAAAGAAGCTAGATGGACACAAATGTAATAAAGGTAAAGGGTGGTCTTGGGTTCGGGACCCCTCCCGCCCCGCTCCCCCCCCCCCCCCCTCAATGATCAATAAGGTTAATTCGACATAGGGAGACATGTATTCCTTTGAACGGGGCTAGTGGCAGATACCTCTAGGAGTCTTTCCACAGCCCGGCTGATTCCAGGCGGCAGCCATGTTCATACATTTTGTAATCTCCCGCTCGCCTCCACTCCGGGGAACACTTACAGAGCGCCCGGGCACTTTGGTGGTTAACCGATCTAGAAGATTTTAGTGTGCGCATCCGTTCTTGGTGGGGAGTGCTGGGGGCGAAGGCGCAGACTAGAACCGTTGAAGCTATTAGATTACAAGGCACCACCTTTACCTGGTCTGGGCTGTTCTTTGCAGGTCATACATACAGGGCAGTGTAGAGCAAAAAACCCACAAGTTAGCTCAGGCACCCCTTTTTCCTGGTTGTTCCTCTGCAGGTCAAAATACAGGGCGTGTGAGCATACCAAAAGTCGGCTGGACCACCTTTACCTGGTTGTTCTTCTGCGGGTCATAATACAGGTCAGTGTAGACCAAAACCAAAAAGTCTGGTAGGACCCCTTTCCCCTGGTTGGCTGTTTCTTCTGCAGGTTATATACGGGGCAGTTTTGAGCCAAAACCACAGTCTGGCTCAGGCACCCCCTTTTTACCTGGTCTTGCTGTTTTCTGCAGGTATACTAAGGGCAGTGTTGAGCTAATACCACAAGTCGGCTCAGGCACCACCTTTCCCCTGGTCGGGTGTTCTTCTGCAGGTTCTAATACGGGGTTTTTAGAGCCAATACCACAAGTCTGGCTCGGGCACCATTTTTCCCTGGTCTGTTCTTCTGCAGGTCATCATCGGGCAGTGTAGGCAATCCCACAAGTTGGCTCGGCACCCCTTTTACCTGGTCTGGCTTTTTCTTTGGGTATAATACAGGGCAGTGTGACCCCAATACCCAAGTCGGGCTCAGGAACCACCTTTCCCCCTGGTTGGTGTTTTTCTGCAGGTCATCATAAGGGCAGTGTGAGCCAAATACCCACAAGTCTGGCTCAGGCACCACCTTTACCTGTTGGGTTTTTGCAGGTCATACTACAGGGCAGTGTGAAAATACCACAAGTCTGGCTCAGGCCATTTTACCCTGGTCGGCTGTTTTTGAGGTAATCTACGAGCGTGTAGACCCAAAACCACAAGCTGGCTCAGGACACCTTTACCGGGTTGTTCTTTGCAGGTCATACTACTGGGCTTTTGAGTAAATACCACAAGTCTGGCTAGGCCCCCTTTCCCGGTCTGTTCTTCTGCAGGAAAACATACAGGGCAGTGTGAGCCAATACCCAAGCGGGTCGGCACCCCCTTTACCCGGGTTTGGCTGTTTTTGGGGTATACATAAGGTGCAGTGTAGGGGCCAATCCAAAAGTCTTGTCAGGCACACCTTTCCCCTGGTTGGCTGTTCTTCTGCAGGTCATACATACGGGGGCAGGTGGGCCCAAATACCACAGTCTGGTTTAGGCACCACCTTTACCTGGTTTGGCTGTTCTAACTGTTCTGCGTATGGTTTGGCGTCAAAGAATCATAAATGTGTCTTATTCTTTTAATGTGGTGCGATACCCCCAAAACACCCCTAATCTTTAGCGCAATATAAAGTGTCGCGCAGGAGCAGATGTTGATTAAAACTTACCAAACAGGACAAGGAAAGTTGCTAAGTTTTAATCAATATTTGCATTGATTACATGTGTTTCATGTTTAAAAGTCTTTTTGGTTTTCGTCTAGCCCTTTGCTAGGAGTAGAGGGAAGTCACCGCTGGGAAAGGGGTGAGCGCAGTGCTGTTTCTCTTCCTTTGTCACTTTTCCAACTGCTGATACTGAATGATGTTCTTATGCAAGTACAAAATACATTTTAGATATTTTTTGCCCCTCCGGAAATCTATTGAAATGGGACGGATTTTTTGGGAGGATTTTGCATGCGCATATATAGCAGGATATGCTTACTGTCTGTGCCTAGTCTAAGTTTCTCGCTGTATGCATAATACATGAAAGTGTCAGGTCCTCGAGATACTCTTTGTAGCCGCTTTCTGTTTAGTCTAATTGATGAGAGTGCTCAGAGAGGCCCCCACCCCTCTATACATCAAAATTTTGGGGGTTTCCTAAAACCAGAGGACCCCCTTTATAGGGCCGTTTGGGGCCCCCCCTGGTCTTTTGTTTTTTGGTTTATTACGGGTCGATGAACTTGTCTCCCTTTTCATTTTAATTATCTTTTAAACCACTTGTTCGGTTTTAAATTAGGGTTTTAAGAAAAATTGCATTATTCCCCTTTTAACGGGGTCTACATTGAAATCTTATCATTTTCCTTTGGGGTTTAAATTTACTTGTTAATTAGAAGTTTTTTTGGTAAACCTTTTTAAAAAATTTTTACATACAGGGCCGGTAAACAGGTAGTCTGAGGCCTAAAATCTTTTATGGGTAAACCATAGCCTTATAGTATTTGTCCCCTAAATCCAGGGTTTTATTTACTTTGGCAAAGATTTGATTTTAATTTAAAAAGCCCCAAAATGCTGAAATAAGTCTCCCGGGGCCCCCCACTAGGGGGACCCTACGAGTTTAAATGCACTCATTTTTTTTCCCAGCATGTATAGCGTAAGCAGGTTACCCCTCCCCTTTTTGGTGGTACAGGAAGCAAAAAATTATAAATTTTACCTAAAGGGTTATGAAGGAAAAAAGTTAGACCATAAAAATACGGGGGAAAAAAAATTTTTAATTTTCCCTTTTTGTTTAAAGGGCAAAAAAGGAAAGTACATGATTGATGGATAAAGGGATTTGAGGCAATAAAAAAAACTTGGAAAATTTCAATCACTCATTGGTTTTAGAAATTTTAAATTTTATGTACATAAATTAAACTCTGCGGGCGGGAATAGTGAGTGCAGCTCTGGGATTTAAAAATACGGATGTAACTCAGGATCAGTCCCGGAAAAATTTAATGATGTACACAGTAACTCCCCCAGGGGGAATAGTGGGGGTCCCAGTTTTGGGGGTATAAAAATGGTAATATAGTTTTTAATAGAAATGTAGGAAACACAGTGCCCTGCACCTGCAAAATAGTGGTCGTCTGGGAAAAACAACGGATTTTAACTTAGGTTATTTAAGGAAAAGAAAAGTTTTTACATGGACTGCCCCACCCAGAATAGTGAGTGCAGTTTGGAGTTTTAATAGGGGGGAATTGTAACTCAGGTTCAGTTAAGGATAAGTAATTTTTGTAAACGGGGGCTGAAACCTAGGATATTTTGAGTGCGGGCTTGGAGTATAATCAGGATGTTTTCGGATGAGACGGGGTTAATTTAATGTATGTACACAGGGGACTCCCGGGGAAAATAGTAAAGGAATTTTGGGAGTATAATACTGGATGCAATTTCAGGATCATACGGGAAAGTTTTGTATGTACGTGACTGCACCGGGCAAAATAGGGGTAG
>JAODAL010058718.1:0-21926 GCA_025379985.1 Phyllomedusa bahiana | reverse complement strand
GGGGCTTTTAATTCATGCCTATCCCCCTTTTTCCCCCAAAAGGAGTGCTTTCCCCCCAGAAACGCCATGGCTCGCACCCATTTTATAATAAAAAAGCACACCCGTTCACCCAAGTCCCCCAAATTTTTGTTTTCGTTCAGAACCGAAGTTTTCCTGAAATTCTAAAAAATTCCACTTCGTTAAAATCTTTTGCCCATCTCAAATCAGATTTTTGAAAACCTGGTTTCCCTGTTTTGATATTTTTTAAAATTCTTTAGACTTATTTATGGGTAAAAACCAAAAGTTGTTGTAAAATGTCAGTCACCTCCCACAACAATGTATCCTCACCCTAAAGAGATAAAGTTAACATTTTTTTGTAATTATTTTTGTACTTTTTGTATTGAAGCTGTTACAAAACTTTGTAAGTGGAATAGTAACATACTGGAAATGTTGCTAAGTGGAGATCCAACTCTTGAGAACCCCAATAAAAATGAATGTGAAAAACCTGAACCTTGTGCTAAGTACTGTGCCATTTTGGCTGTGGGTCGTTTCCTAAACAAAGGGTGTTTTCACACAGATCATTTTTTTATGCATTTTTGCATGTGTTTTGTGAAGAAATGTAAAGCATTCATTGCTGTGCCTTTCTGCACACAAAAAACGCACCAAAAGTAGATTCAAAAACACATAAAAAAAATGCACCAAAAAACTCTCTGTGTGTAAGCACCCTAAGTTATCGGCTTGATTTATTTTCTTGGACCCAGTACACTGTCTACCATACGTCAAAAGCTGAACATAGAAGATGGAGAAAAGAGTTAAGTGTCAGAAGTAATTTTTTTTTGTGATCTGTGATTTCCTAATGCAGACCAACAACAATCCACAATTCCAAGATTTCAGGTTTTTAGATGCAAGAATTAATTTTTATACTTTTATTAAGTGTCTTATTATTAATAATAGTAAGATTATGTACCTAAAGCAAATCTTCAATTGTAATTCCCCAGACCCCAGTGGAATCCATTCGTACATCAATGGATTGGAAATACTGACTAGTGAGCAGGTCAAAACTGTGTATCTGTGCCTACCCGTGAAAAGAATAAATGTTGTTAAGAAGAAGATGCGCTCAATTGTCGCTTTGACACGGGAATAACATGCGTGACACAGCTCAATCTGCTTACAGAATTTCATCTCAATGAAGGGATTTTGATTATCATGCGTGAAATTTGCTGGGAGAATGCTAGTAAGATAACAGACTACAATGAGAAATTGGTAGTTATAAGACTTTATATGAGTAATACTTTGTTTGAAACTAATTCTTTCATCTTAGACTAACACTTTTAGAACAGTGTGACAATTAATTTCACCACTATGTGATTGTGAATATTATTAAATAACGCACAATAAAACCTGTATGAGTTTTATAGACATATTGTAATGCCATTCCAATACAGTCTCTTGGATTAGCACCTTTGTGCAGTTCTTTCTTCTTAATGTTTTCACAAATTGTTATTAGAATCAAATGACCTTATGTATTGACTATCCTAAAGAATATCCTTGATGTCAGCATATCCGCTGTTCCATTGAGTTTTAATGTTAAAAAATGGCCTTTATCGAGCAACATCTAACATAACATAAGACTGAAATATATATATATATATATATATATATATATATATATATATATATATATTATATATATATATATATTATATATATATATATATATATATATATATATATATATATACAGAAGTTATATATAAAAAATATTACCCAACCAATAGGGGCATAATCTAACTTTACATGTGCCCATAAAATTGACAGATATAGTATTGCACTAATTAACTTACAGCTTCCAGAAGATTGATCAAAGAGTGGACCCTCACTGTTTCAACATCCTGGATTCTTTGCAGCACGTTACTTATGATATCACTTTTTTTTCTTTTGCACATACTAAGGGAAAAACTATTGCCAAATGAAATTATAGTCATTCAAACAAATCTTAGCATAAGAGAACAGTACCCCTAGGTGCATCCACCCACTATCTTATCAATCACAAAGGGAAGAATCCATAGAGCAATACAGGGCAACACAAGAAGTTTCTGATGTAACAGGCATCATACATAATGCTTATTATGACAAATGATATAATACACTAGGACAAGAGTTCCGGAGTCAATGAGTAGCAGCTGCTGACTCGGCTTCCAATTCTTCTTTAAGTATGTTATTCCAAGTACTGCAACAACTTCTTTATCTCATTTTACTGATCAAAGCAACCAAATAATTTTTAAAAGCTATAAACTTTCTTTCACGAGTGGGTGAACTTATTGTTTAAGTATTTCACAGTTCAAGATTTCACAAAAAGTCTTCAATATCAAGGTAATTTTTTAGTGTTAAAATTCTCATCTATTACAAGTTTACCATGCTAATGAGTACTTCCTGTACTGGACTTGCCACGTCAACAATGTTTTTAGTTTGTTTTGCTTGTTAGTGTTTTAGAATAAAATAACTTTTTGTTCTTGTGTTTCAGTGTTTGATATTGTATTTCTCTGAAGTTCTGAACTCCTTCTGCATAGCTTGTGACAGAGATCTAATTCTAGGAAATGTGGTTGTGAATAATTTTTTTTGCAACAAATATTATATAATAGCTATTGACATTGATTGTAAGAAATCTGTACCACATGTGGAAAAAATATATTTTTCACTTTCCCCTCAGAAATTTTTTTCATTTAACCCCTTAACACTTACAGCCAGTTTTGACCTCTCTGACAGAGCCCCATTCCTTAAATCTGACATGTCATTTTATGTATAAATAACTTTATAATGGTTTTACTTATCCATGTGATCCATGTGATTCAGTTTTCATGTGACACATTGGGCGACATGTATGAAACTTGGTGCATTGGGGCAACTATTTGCATCTTTTTTCCACTGAAAAATGCTCCTGAATATATGAAATTAGTGAATGTACGGTCGTAAATGGTGCCTAAGGTTCAAGGTGCTTCGCGTCTGTGTTTGGAGCGCCCCAGAACACTGGCACAATAGTAATGTGGCAAACGTTTTCTTGATATACAGCAATAGCCAGCACACCACAGGTGTTGTGCAACCATAGTTGCTATTCACTGACATGCTATTCTAACTCCTTTTATTTTATTTATAGCCTGCTGTGATGTGTTTGTAAATCACTGATAATGCTACACAAACACGGTAAATACATGATTGAGAACGGGATTTATGGTAGATGCTGTATTAATGTAATTAATTTATATTATTTAATTTTACATTAATTTTAGATTATATTAATCTTTAATGCATTTTATAGAGATAATTGTAAACTTTTGAGATATATCAATTTATATTCATTTCATATTATCTAAGTTATTATGAAATTTATATAATTTAATTTTATATATTTTCTTTGACAATTATCATAATTATCATAATTAGTGTTGAGCGATTACGTTGGCTATCGACATCGATCGATAGTCGATAGTCGGCCACCATCGATAAGGTTTTCGATAGTCGATCATCTCCGATGACCTTTTAAAGTCTATGGGAGAGCAACAAACCCTTCATTCTTACAACCCAAACAGGCTGGAGAAGCGGGAATTAACAGCCACAACAGTCAAATGGATACCTGCTACATCTTAGGCACAACACTTAGGCTATAAAAGCCACGGGAAAAAAAGTCACACACCATTCACTATCCCTGTCTTGTACCACCGCATGACCCATAAACCTGCATCACCCACAAATTAAAAAGTGCCAGAAGGCAGTATGAAAATGAACCATCATTTTACTTGAACTGGACATTGAATATCCCTGTCCTGGAACGCAGCATGAGCCCCAAACCTGCATGACCTCCATTTTAAAAAAGTCCCGGGAAAAAAGGAGTCTGTCAACCCCCATTTTAGTTGAACTGGACATTGACTATACCTGTCCAGGGCCACAGCATGAGCCCCAACCTTTGCTTTGACCCCCACATTTAAAAAGTGCCGGAAAAAGGAGTCTTTCAACCACCATTTTAGTTTCCCTGGACATTGACTATACCTGTCCTGGGCCACAGCATGAGCCCCAACCCTGCATGACCCCCACATTTAAAAAGCCCCGGAAAAGGAGTCTTTCAACCACCATTTTATTTTTCACTGGAATTGACTATACCTGTCCTGGGCCACAGCATGACCCCCAAAAACCTGCATAACCCCCAGATTTAAAAAGTGCGGAAAAAGGAGTCTTTAACCACCATTTTAGTTCCACTGGACATTGACTATACCTGTCCTGGGCCCAGCATGACCCAGGGCCCGGAGTTACAGTGGGTGCGGTGAGAGCCCAGGCTGGCGTCTGTCATCTTTTAACACGCAGGTTATAAATGCCCTGATGACGCAGCAACGAAAAACTGTGGTGCTGAAGCAGAGTGCGGAAGCGGATGTGTGAGAACTCCAGCCTTCCTCAGTAACAGTCAATACCTGGGTAGCGCTTGCCCCTCCGTATGAGTGTGGACCAATTGAGCTTTACTTGGAAATACTGGTGGTTAACGCTCCTGTAACAATCAAGGGGCCCTTTATCTTGGCATTATCTTTTTTCTCCATTATAACTCAAAACGTGCTGGAGGAAATGGTCTCTGTACTTTGTTTCTCTGTCCATGCTCCATACTCCATGTCCTCTGAATAACCTACATCTGGTCAAGTTTTCCTGTACTTCCCTTGTACAATTCAGAGGAATTTTTTTAACAGCTATTTTGTACATGTCAAGTTTTTTAGTATTTTAATTCTAGAAAAACATTTTTAAATCGGATGGAATCCCACCATTGTCTTTGTTTCTCTTTTTTAATTGTATTAAAATGGGTTGTCTCAGAAAAAGGGAATTGATAGCTAGTTTAAAGATCTTGCAAAAACAAGTCATTTTGCAATATGTGTCCATTAAACAGTGTCCTACCTATTCCTGTTTTCTGACAGCACCATCCCCTTGAGCTACTCTTAAACCATTGTTAAAGAACAAATGTCCGTTAGAAACAACATTTTTTAGAATAGGACCTGTAGTATAGCGGGCATGTCACAGCAAAATGCCTCCAAAATTCAAAGCATGACCCTTGAGCCACTTTGGACAATTGTGAAAAAACAAATGTCTTTTTAGAAACAACATTTTTTAGAATAGGCCCTGTAGAAATAGCTGCATGTACGCAAAATGGCCCCAAAAATTCAAAACATGACCCATGAGCCACTTTTGACAATTCTGAAGAACAAATGTCTATTAGAAAAAACATTTTTAAAATAGGACTGTAGTATTGCTGCATTTCAAAGCAGCATGACCCAAAAAATTAAATAAAAAATGACTTCTCAGCCACTGTTAAAAATTGTGAGGGAGAAATGGCCACTTAGAAGCCACATTTCTTTTCCCAAAAGGACCATGATTACTGCTGCATCTCACAGCAACTTGCCCCCAAAAAAATTATAAATATGACTTCTCAGCCCTGTTAAAAAATTGTGAGGCAACATGACCCCAAAACCATTGACAATGTGAAAAATTCTAAAGATGAAGTGAGTAAATGGAATATGGTTTTGTAAATGAAACCTTGGTGTTTTTTTAGTCTCCTCACAGTAAAACCAGCAAAATGAACTGTTGGGAATTTGAGAATAAAAATTGCAGTAAGAAATGATCATTTTTAAAAAATAAGTTTTTCAAGAGGACCATTTCTGTTTGGAGAGGAATTGAAGTAGACCAGCAACTAATCGGTGACCACGGCAATTGGGGCCCATCAACATCATCAGAGATCCATGCCTGATTCATCTTGATGAAAGTCAAACGATCCACATTATTGTGGAAAGTCGGATGCGTTTGTCTGTAATGACTCCTCCAGCTGTGCTAAAGGTCCGCCAGATATGACGCTTGCTGCTGGGCAGGACAACACCTCTTGGGTGGCGAGCGAGCTCAGGCCTTCGTCCATTTTGGATACCCAGAAGTCTATTGGGTCCGGAACACATCCAAAAACATCGAGACGAGATAGTCGGGGCACCATGATCTTAAGCGGTCTCTGTGTGTTGGATGTGTGCTCTGCCCTTGGGAGCGTTGGTGAGGTGGTAAATAAAGATTGCCAGAGGTCAACCCATTAGGCTTCTGCCAAACCTTGCCTGCTGCTTCTTCTGCCGCTACTGATCCTTGGCACTATTCTGCTGTCACGTCGCTGATGTTGTTCCACCATGACATTTGAGGAACTGAAGCAGACGCAAAAAGATGTCTCGGTTGATCAATCAGCAAGGTCTCCATTTCCTGCATTTTACTCTCTATTTGGTGGGTGGAAGGAAAGTGCTGAGTTTTGTTTTGTACCGGGATCCCGAAGGGTGGCCACCAGTAAACTGTTGTTCATTTTGATGGCCTTAATGCGAGGATCATGTTGGAGGAAAAAGGAGCATCCAAGACTCATGTGAGAGATGGAGCCTTGAGTTCCCAAGCCTCTGGTTGAGGGGCACTAGCAAACTCATCTTCCTCATCTGCCTCAAATTCACGCCAACCTCTTTCCAAGGCAGGGACGTCGGTGTCTAGGGAAAACCTCCTCCTCCTCCTCCGCTTCCTCCGGCACAGATTCAAAAACAGCCCCGACTTGCCTCAGAAAGATGCACCCTGAGAGCTGAGGTGCCGCCTTGCCTAGCTCTGGACCCTGAACCACTGCCTAATGAAGACCGATAAAAATTTAGAAACTGTCGGGCCTTGTGGATTTGACGGAGAGAAAGGCTCCGTGTCTACATCTGTGTCCGTCTCCTCCTCCGTCGCTGGCGGGACCTGATGTTTCAGAGTGTCCAACTATCGTTCCAGAACTAAGATCACCACAATGCTCTGTGACAAGGGCATCGTCCGCCTGACCATTTTGGTGGCTTCTTCAAAACTGGCAAGGATGGTGCAGAGCTCTTTCACCTGCCTCCACTCTCGGTGGCTCAACACCCCGAGGTCCGTACCGTTGCTTGTCAGGCCATGTGTCACTTCGTACTGCGTAATGGCATTGCGCTGCTCCCACAATCGCTGGAGGATGTGGAGGGTTGAATTCCAGCGTGTTGCCACGTCAACAATGAGACGGTTGACGGGGAGGCTGAGCTGACGCTGCAACGCAGCCAGGCGGGACGAAGCAGGGTGCGAATGGCGGAAGTGCGAACTCAGACCTCGAGCCTTCTTCAGCAGGCAGTCCAGACCCGGGTAGCTCTTTAGAAATTTCTGGACGACAAGGTTCATGACATGTGCCACTACACCCTCCACAAACATGTCTGCCCCTCACCTCCTGTCTCTTTCCCCCTCCTTGTAGATTGTAAGCCCTCGCGGGTAGGGTCCTCTCTCCCTCTGTCATGCCAATTGTCATTATCCCTTATCACTGTGCTCGTTTGACTTATGTAATGTATGTAACCCCTCGAATGTACAGCGCCCTGGAATCAATGGCGCTTTAAAATAAATAATAATAATAATAATAATGTGCCAGGCAAGGGATGTGCTCCAGCCTACCGATCTTAAGGGCGGCAAGCAGATTTCGCCCGTTATCGCACACCACCTTGCCTGGCACAAGGTTCTTGTCACCGAGCCAGCACTCGGTCTCGTTTTGGAGAGCCGTCCACAGCTCCTGACCTGTGTTTGGACGGTCTCCGAGGCAGATTAATTTCAACACGGCCTGGTGTCTCTGGGCACGTGATGCCACCAGAGTACCTTGGGGGAAAGAGCCCTGCACCATCCCTGCGGTTTTGAAGAGCGTGCGCTGAGCCTGAGAGCCACCGTCACCCCAGAGACTTCCACCCAGCTCACCAGTGAGCTGTCACAGAGATTAGCGGCCTTGGCCGTGCTTACTAGTCCATGTGTCGGTGGTGAGATGGACTTTTCCGGACACAGATGCAGACAACACGCTTGAAATTTTAGATGACACGTGGCTGGCCAGGGCAGGGACGGCTTTTCTGGCAAAGAAATGCCTGTTCAGCATCTGGTATTGGGGCAGAACGAGGGGCCCTGAACGTGGCGGAAAACCCCTCTGTGTCCACCAGACGGAAAGGCAACATTTCCAAGGCCAAAAGGCCTGGCAATGCCGACATTCATGCTTTTGCCTTTGGGATGGTTGGGTTAAAGTTTTTCTTCTGCTCCCAAACCTGAAACAGAAGGCTGGCTGCTAGACTGGCCCCTGTAAAGGCGTGCAGGTCGTCAAACTGCGGAAGGAGAAGGGGTAGGATTGGTCTCTGGTGATGCTGGTGGTACTCGGGTGATGGTGGAGGCTGAAGCGAAGGCTGATCCCTGATCATGACTCTGAGAGACATGGGCAGCTGAGGAATACTTGGTGGTGGCATAGGAGGAGGATGCGGAGACAGAGGCTGTGACGGGGTTTGGGAGGCCCCGGCGTCGGTCTGGCCTTTTTTGGCCAAAGTGTTCCCTCCATTTCAACTCATGCATTCACTGAATTGACTAGACATGTTGGTGGTGGTTAACAACTTCAGGTTCTTGCTCTACTTATGCGTTTCGGCAAAGGCGGCTTTATGACATCACTGGGTGAATCAGAGGCTTGCTCAAAGAAGGCCCAGGCTTGAGAGGTCCTGGCCTTTTTGACGGCGATAAGCGAGGAGCGGGGTTTGCGCTGACCGTGGCTGGGGGAAAATCATATCAGCGGACTTCTGCGACCGCCCTCTCCCTTTTTGTGGCGGACCCGTATTGACACTACCCATCGTCTTCCTCCTCGTCCATGATGAAGCGCTCGCAAGCAAATTCTGCGGAAAGACCAGGATGGATCCGCCCAAAGTCGTCATCATCATCAAAAAGGTGACTTGGTGTCCTGACTTTCTGCATCCAGAAGCTGCGGCTTCAAGCAAGGGGCACTGCAAGGCATTGCCGATCGCCCCGGGGTTTTTTCCCATTGACCGGGCTTTTCCTTCAAACCCCCTCTGATGGCATCAGAAAACTGGGCGTCAGAGCAGACTAAATATCCTCTTGATTTTTTAACATCCCTTCTGACCCCAACCGCATTTTGTCATCAAAGAGGCTTCAGACAATGGATTATCCCATGGTGGGTACACGAGTTGACATTTGGGCTGCTTCATGTTGGACGGATGCTGATGATGCTGATGACGACATTTGTGGCCGTGACTGCGAGGACAGGAGGTTAAGACTGCTAGATGCAGGTTGCATTAACCACTAAGGAACAGATTGGCGACGATGTTCGTTACTTGGATTCACAGGGCCTGACCCAGCGATGACAGACCTGACGGTCCTGCAACGGACGATCCGCTGGCATGCGTGTTGTCCCAGCACTGGAAGGGGGCCCTTCTCTTGTACCTCTACCTCCATGTGCTACCCCCCTCTTTGCTCCCCTTACCACCTGCATTTCGCTCCATGTTCAGAAAATAAAAAATTGGAAGGTATGGAATAGTTTTGTAAAGTCTCTTATTAAAAGACGGCAAATCACAGCTATTCTCAAATCCCTCTAATCAAAACAAAAATTTTTGGGACTCAAATTTAACTGCAAGTGTCTATCAAAAAATCTGGACTGGCAAAAGTGCAAAAAACACGTATCTGTTATGTTTCGTATAATTACACGGTATTTTTTGCACCTTTCAATTCACCTGTGGTGACATATAAAATTGCTGTTTTAAGATTTACGTGGTTTGCTGCGTCAATGAACAAAGGGCTGGGTGCGCAAAAGTCAAAAAAACACGTATCCGGTTTGTTTTCGTATAATACACGGAAAATTTTTTGCACCTTTCAATTCCCCGTGTGGTGCCCTATAGAATTGCTGTTTAAGATTTACATGGAGGGCTGCGTCAAATGAACAAAGCTGGGTGCGCAAAAGTCAAAAAACACGTATCCGTATGTTTTCGTATAATTACACGGTATTTTTTGCCCCTTTTTCAATTCACCTGTGGTGATATAGAATTGCTGTTTTAAGATTTACGTGGATGCTGCGTCAACGAACAAAGCTGAACACATGCAGAAAAACTAACCGGCTTCAGCTATTGGCTGTGGATATGGCGAGGAAAAAAGATTCTGTGTGCAGGTGCAGACCGGGCTTGATTAAAAAATCATAACAAATTTATTTCCATCTTCTTTCAAATCCAAACATCACACACTATACCAGAGGGCCCTTCACCTCTGGTAGTTCAAGCTGAATGGAGACAAACTGCCGACGCGTTTCGGGTCACGTGACCCTTACTCATGGCTGTTTTGCATATGTTGCCTCTCCATTATATAGGACCTTTGAAACCTACAACAGGTGCCAATTTAAAAAAGACATGTTCTTTTACAAAGTATTAAAACACTTCTATTTAATTCCTCCATATATGCCAAACTCTTCTACCACTATTAGAAGGATTAATAATGATATTGAATATCCTGATGAATGTTTAATCCCTTTGGGACGCTTGTATCGAGGTGGAATATCCACCAGGCCTCCCTGGCTAGGAGTTTTCTGTGTAAATCACCTCCTCGTGTTGCCCGGGTGTACATGTTATACCAAACACAGTGAGTGTTTTAGATCTCCTCCATGCATTTCAGAGAAGTGTTTAGAGGACTGCTGAGGTTTTAAATTGTTCTTGTTTGTTCGCATCGGACCATATGTCTCCTGCTGCGGACTTTAAGGGGGCCAGTGGTGCTTTCCAACATATTGACTTTACAACTTTCGTAACCTATCAAATAAAAATTACGAACTTCGTGTTGCAATTCACAAAACTTTTAATAGAAAAAGTTTTGTTGTTGGGAATAAGATGTAAAATGTCGTAGTTTTATTAACATGTTGGCACATCTTGCATATTTATGGCCACATCCATGGAAACCCTTTAATTTAAAACCATGTGCTTGACTTGGGTTTTTACCCTCAAACAAAACTGGGTGACACTCGTGAGCCTATCGTAGGGGCTTTTCTAGAAACAAATCTAATGTTGCGATGTAGCATTTGTTTGATGGATTTATTAACATATAAAATTGGTAAATGTGTCTTAATAATATCTACTATTTGATGATATTGGCTACTGTAATTCGTAGAGAAAGTTATACTTTGATTTTTTATCTCATCTTTTCTCTGTTTTTTAACAAATAATTGATCTCTTTCTATTTTACTCACTTTACAAATTGCTTTATCTAAAAGCTGTTGTGAAAACCCTCTCTCTCTAAGATTGTCACAAATATTTTTTTGTTGTATGGCAAACTCTGCATCTGTGCTGCTGTTCCTTTTTGCCCTAATAAGCTCACCTATTGGCATATTTCTGACGACATGTGAAGGATGACAGGAATTTGCTCTAAGGATTGTGTTTCTATGCATGGACTTCTTGTATGGTTTAACACTGATTTTACCATCTTCTCCACCCACTAACGTGACATCCAAATAGTTCAGGGACTTTTTTTGATGTTCGAATGTAAATTTTAGACCCATATGGTTATCATTGATATACATGATAAAATCCTCTTCTCGATTCTCATCCCCCAACCAGATGAAAATCAAGTCATCTATATATCTTGCGTACCGTTTTATGCAACTAGCAAACGGTTTTGAAGTTTAAAAATAGAAAATTTCTTTCCCAAGAAAAACATATAAATATTAGCTAAGGAGGATGAGAAACGAGCTCCCATAGATGCCCCTGAAATTTGAAAATAATATTTCTTGTCAAATAAAAAAAAATTATTCACTAATAAATATTCAACTGCCAATACTATAAATGTTTGTTTCTCCTTTGTGTAATTGCTAATTCTGAAAAGAAAGTCCTGTAAGACTGGGAGGGCCTGGTTGTGTGGGATACTGGGGTATAGTGCCACCACATCACATGACAACCAGGACCCCCAGTTGGCCAGGTACATGACTCCAAGGTATACACCAACTGTTTAGTATCTCGGAGAAAGCCAGGCAGACCCCTTACCAGAGGTTGCAATTGCACATTGACCCATCGTCCCAGGTGCTCATTTAGAGAACCAATGCCCGAGACGATGGGCCGAAAGGGTGGCGGAAAAACCCTTTTGTGCACCTTCGGTAACGCATGGAAGATGGGCATTATAGGATTTACTACATTCATTTTTTTCCGCTAGATGTGTTGTGAGAACTCCCATTTTCACTCCCTGATCTAGTACATAACTCAGTTGTTGTCTACTAATAACAGTAGGATCATACTGTACTTGTCTGTATTTAGATGTATCTGCCAAAAGAAGATTTAATTCTCGTTGGTACAGCTCTTTATCTAGCAGCACAACACTCCCCCCTTTATCTGCTTGTTTTATTATCAATCTATCATTCTTCTGTAGATCGTTGAGGGCTTTATGTTCTTCTATACTCAAATTCATTTCCCTTTTTAAATGTTGATTACTGCTGATCCTATGATGTAAATCCAATAGATCCTCCTCAATTCTATCCTGAAACCTTTTTTATCGTACTCAATCTAGAATAAATTTAGGATAGAAATATTCATTACGTACCGAAAAAGAATCTAACAGTGTATTATCCAGTGTAGGGATTGACTCGCTCTCCAGTTGTCTTAAATTGGTGATGCTAACCAATTCCATAAATTCTGGTACAACTTCCTCAAAACTTTTCTCTGTATTTCCTTCAGCTTCTATATGTGTGTCACATTGAACCTCATTGGATGTAAATTTGGAAAAATGATTTTTGACAGTGATCTGTCTTACTAGTCGATTTACATCCAATAAGGTTTGGTATACATCGAAATTAGTGGTAGGTGCAAACCCTAAACCTTTATCCAATACTGATAATGTTTCCTCAGATATTATTTGACTGGAGAGGTTCACAATCGATGATAGTAGTTTCTCATTTTTCGAGTCTCTCCCCAACCTCTTCCTCCGGTGTTTGTACCCCGCCCTCCTCCTCTTCCGTTTTTTGGGAGTCTATTCAGACTGTATTGTGACTCCTGGTTAGAGGGATTAATGCGTTCCTCTACATTGGCTGCAGATCTTCTTGATCTCCAATCAAGGTTGGAGGAATGAGGTTCATCGCTTAAAGTTCCTTGCATAAGTTCTCCTGAGGGGTCCGATAGGGAGCGATCAGTACTGGATACATCTGAGAAACTGACTCTTCTCCTAGATGAATGATAGAAGGTTCGTTTTCTAAGTATTGATCTTGGAAAATGATCGAATTTACTCCAAGTATACACCGAATTATTGGCATAGTCCTGCGTATCTCTTTTATATTTATTTTGTTTGGTTTTAATAATGTTATCTTCCAATTTTCGCAAGTTTTGTTCCATTCTCAGATTATATTCCTCATACGATGTATACGATTGTGAGTTAGATAATTGTGCCTTGGTTTGTTCTATTTTAGCTTTAAATTCTTCCAGTTGTTTCTGTTCTACTCTTTAATTAGCTTCATCAAATCTAAGGAAAAAATTTAGATAGAATGTTATACCAACGATTTTTTAAACTCCACACGTATATTCAGTGATTGGATGTTTTTTCAAACGTAATCCTCTGGGGATTATTCCCTGTTCCATGTATTTGGTCATAGTTGTCATATCCCACCACGTTTTTAGTTCTTTACTTTTAAGGTTTTCCAAATCATTAAACATTGTCATAAGGCTATTATCATTAACAGTAACATTCTCCAGGGTCTCTCGTTGAAAAATGCCCGCTGCCACATTTAACCTGCGTGCAATATCCTCGGTATCCATTTGCATATATCGTTTGTTGCTAAATCTTATGCTGTCGTTGCATTAGATGGGATCAAAAGTTTTTTTATACGTAACTTGCTTATCAAACTTAGCATACTGCAAAAGTGCTGCAACATTTAAAGTCTCTCCAGGGAGCAAGCTTGTAAAAAGGCTACTTAGGGAAACAGCATGTATACACAAAAAAGCAGCTCACCTGTGGCTCCGTTAGCGAGCTGTCGTACAAGGGTTGCCCCCCTCAGTCCAAATCCCAACACATGCAGAAAAAAGAACCGGCTTCAGCTACGGGTGTGGATATGGGGAGGAAAAAAGATTCTGTGTGAGGTGCAGGGTGTTGATTAAAAAATCATAAAAATATATTTCCATCTTCTTTTTAAAATCCAGACATCACACAATATACAAGAGACCCTTCCTCTAGTAGTTCAAGCTGAATGGAGACAAACTGCCGACGCGTTTCAGGGCCGTGCCTTACTCATGGGTGTTTTGCATTGGGCTCCATTATTGGATTGAAACCACAACAGGTCCAATTTAAAAAGACATGTTCTCGCTAACGGAGCCACAGGTGAGCTGCTTGTTTGTTATACATGCTGTTTGCTAAGTACCTTTTCACAAGCTTGCTCCTTGAAGAGACTTTTTAATGTTGCAGCACGTTGCAGTAAAACTAATGATGATAACAAGTTTTAATTTTAAGAAACTTTTTTATACATCTAATGCAACGACAGCATAAGATTTAGCAACCAAACGATATATGCAAATGGATACTGAGGATATTTCTCGCAGGTTAAATTTGGCAGCGGGCATTTTTCAACAAGAGACCCCGGACAATGTTACTGTTAATGATAATAGCCTTATGACAATGTTTAATGATTTGGAAAACCTTAAAAGTAAAGAACTAAAAACGTGGTGGGACATGACAACTATGACCAAATACCTGGAACAGGGAATAATCCCTAGAGGATTACGTTTGAAAAAAACAAACAATCACTGAATATACGTGTGAGTTTAAAGATCGTTGGTTTTAACATTCTATCTAAATGTTCCTTAGATCTGATGAAGCTATAAAGAGTACGAACAGAAACAACTCGAAGAATTTAAAGTTAAAATAGAACAAACCAAGGCACAATTATCTAACTCACAATCGTACACATCGTATGATGAATATAATTTGAGAATGGAACAAAACGTGCGAAAATTGGAAGATAACATTATTAAAACCAAACAAAATAAATATAAAAGAGATACGCAGGACTATGCCAATAATTCCGGTGTTACTTGGGGGTAATTCGATCATTTTCCAAGATCAATACTTAGAAAACGCACCTTCTATCATTCATCTAGGAGAAGAGTCAGTTTCTCAGATGTATCCAGTACTGATCGCTCCCTATCGGACCCCTCAGGAGAACTTATGCAAGGAACTTTAAGCGATGAACCTCATTCCTCCAACCTTGATTGGAGATCAAGAAGATCTGCAGCCAATGTAGAGGAACGCATTAATCCCTCTAACCAGGAGTCACAATACAGTCTGAATAGACTCCCAAAAAACGGAAGAGGAGGAGGGCGGGGTACAAACACCGGAGGAAGAGGTTGGGGAGAGACTCGAAAAATAAGAAACTACTATCATCGATTGTGAACCTCTCCAGTCAAATAATATCTGCGGAAACATTATCAGTATTGGATAAAGGTTTAGGGTTTGCACCTACCACTAATTTCGATGTATACCAAACCTTATTGGATGTAAATCGACTAGTAAGACAGATCACTGTCAAAAATCATTTTTCCAAATTTACATCCAATGAGGTTCAATGTGATACACATATAGAATCTGAAGGAAATACAGAGAAAAGTTTTGAGGAAGTTGTACCAGAATTCAAGGAATTGGTTAGCATCACCAATTTAAGACAATTGGAGAGCGAGTCAATCCCTATACTGGATAATACACTGTTAGATTCTTTTTCGGTACGTAATGAATATTTCTATCCTATTCATTCTAGATTGAGTACGATAAAAAAGGTTTCAGGATAGAATTGAGGAGGATCTATTGGATTTACATCATAGGATCAGCAGTAATCAACATTTAAAAAGGGAAATTAATTTGAGTATAGAAGAACATAAAGCCCTCAACGATCTACAGAAGAATGATAGATTGATAATAAAACAAGCAGATAAAGGGGGGAGTGTTGTGCTGCTAGATAAAGAGCTGTACCAACGAGAATTAAATCTTCTTTTGGCAGATACATCTAAATACAGACAAGTACAGTATGATCCTACTGTTATTAGTAGACAACAACTGAGTTATGTACTAGATCAGGGAGTGAAAATGGGAGTCTCACAACACATCTAGCGGAAAAAATGAATATAGTAAATCCTATAATGCCCATCTTCCATGCGTTACCGAAGGTGCACAAAGGGGTTTTTCCGCCACCCTTTCGGCCCATCGTCTCGGGTATTGGATCTCTCAATGAACACCTGGGACGATGGGTCGATGTGCAATTGCAACCTCTGGTTATGGGTTTGCCCGGCTTTCTCCGTGATACCAAACAGTTGGTGTACACCTTGGAGTCATCTTCCTGGCCAACTGGGGGGTCCTGGTTGTCATGCGATGTGGTGGCACTATACCCCAGTATCCCACACAACCAGGCCCTCCCAGTCTTACAGGACTTTCTTTTCAGATTTAGCAATTACACAAAGGAGAAACAAACATTTATAGTATTGGCAGTTGAATATTTATTAGCGAATAATTTTTTCTTATTTGACAAGAAATATTATTTTCAAATTTCAGGGGCATCTATGGGAGCTCGTTTCTCACCCTCCTTAGCTTATATTTATATGTTCTCTTGGGAAGAGAAATTTCTATTTAATCTTCAAACAGCCGTTTGCTAGTAGCATAAAATGTTACGCAAGATATATAGATTACTTAGATTTTCATCTGTGGGGTCTGTAGAATCGAGTCAAAGGATTTTAATCCATGTATAATCAAATGATTACCCTGGGTCTAAGAAAATTACAGTTCTTCGAGGGACATCAAAAAGAAGTCCCTGATCTATTGGATGTCACGGTAGTGGGTTTGAGAATAATTGGTAAAAATATCATGTTAAACCAAACAAGAAGTCCATGCATATGACATACAATCCTTAAGAGCAGAATTCCTGTCATCCTTCACCTTTCGTCAGAAATTATGCCAATAATTGTTTAGCTAATTATTGGCAAAAAGGAACAGCAGCACAGATGCAGAGTATCCATACAAACAAAAAAATAATAGTGACAATCTTAGAGTAAGAGGGTTTTTCACAACACTTTTAGACTAAAGCAATTGTAAAGTGAGTAAAAAAGAAAGATATCAATTTATTTGTATAAAAAACAGATAAAAATATATACAAAAATCAAAGTAATAAGAACTTTCTCTAACTAATTTACGAATTACAGTAGCCAATATCATCAAATAGAATATTGATTAAGACACATTTACCAATTTTATATGTTCAATAAATCGATCAACAAATCAACATTGCCAACATTAGAATTGTTTCTCTAGAAACACCCCTACTATAGGCTCATCACGAGTGTCACCATATTAGTTTGTAAACGATAAAATCCCAAGTCAAGCACATTGTTTAGACTTAAATGGTTTCGCCATGGATGTGGCCAAAATAAATGCAAGATGTTCCACCCATGTAAGAAAATTACGACATTTACATCTTATTCCAACAACAAAACTTTTTCATTAAAAGTATTTGTTGAATTGCAACACGAAGTTCGTAATTTTATTTGATTTAGGTTTGCGAAAAATGTAAAGTGTGCAATATTAGGATGCAGCCACACGGCCTCCCGTAAAGAAGTCCGCTCATCAGGAGACATTTGGTCCGATTGCGAACAAACAATGAAAATTTAAACCACAGCATCTCTATAAACACTTCTCATTGAAATGCATGGAAGAGAATCTGAAAACACTCACTGAGAAAGGTATTTGATCCCCATAAGTGGGAACACAGTCAACCACGAGGAGGTGATTAACACAGAAAACTCTAGCCAGGGAGGGCCTGGTGGATATTCCACCGCGATACAAGGTCCCAAAGGGATTAAAACATTCCGCAGGAAATTCCAATATCATTATTAATCCCCTTCTAATAGTGGTAGAAGAGGTTAGGCATATATGGAGGAATAAAATAGAAGTTATTTAAATACAAATGTAAAAGAACATGTCTTTTTTTAATTGGCCACCTGTTGTAGGTTTTCAAAGGTCGCATAATAAATTTAGAGGCAACATATGCAAAACAGCCAAGAGTAAGGGTCCACGTTACCTCAAACACGTCGGCAGTTTGGTCTCCATACCAGCTTGAAACTACACAGAGGTGAATGGTCTCTTGTATATTCGTATGATGTCCTGGATTATTAAAGAAGATAAGGAAATAAATTTGTTTATGATTTTTTAAAATCAAAGCCCCAGATCTGCACCTAGCATCACAGAATCTTTTTTCCTCTGTCCATATCCCATGCCGATAGCGTTGGGGGTGGTGATGTGGGGTGGGGGGGGGGGGGGAGGGGGTGGGGGGGGGAGTGAGTGGGGGGGGGGGGGGTTGGGTAGGGGGGGGTGGGGTGTGTGGTCTATATCTCTTTACCGACAGCTCGCTAACGGAGCCACAAGGTGACTGCTTGTTGTTTATACATGAATTAACAAAGCAAGTCAAAAAAAACACTTATCTGTTATTTTTTCCTATAAAACACGTTATTTTTACCACCTTTCAATTCACCACTCTTAGGGTTGACAAATAATTGCTGTTTTAAGAATTACGATGTAATCTGCGTCAATTGAACAAAGCTGGGTGCGCAAAAGAAAAAAACACGTATCTTGTTATGTTTTCGTATATAACCCTGGTATTTTTTTTGCACATTTCAATTCACCTGTGGTGACTAAATAATTTCTGTTTTAAGATTTAAGCGTGGAAGCAGCTCAATGAACAAATCTGGGTGCGCTAAAGTCAAAAAACACGTATCTGTTTATGTATTCGTATTATCATGGTATTTTTTGCACCTTTCAATTCCACCTGTGGTGAACTATAGAATATTGCTGTTTTAAAGATTTACGTGACTGCGTTCAATGAACAAACTGTGGTGCGCAAAGGACAAAAGACACGTATCAGTTAATGTATTCAAATAATACACGTAATTTTTGCTCCATTTCAATACACCTGTGGAGACACTAGAAAAGCTGTATATAAGATTTACGTGGATGCATCATCAATGAACAAAGCAGGGTTCGCAAAATTCAAAAAACACAAAAAAAAATTAAATCTGTTATGTTTTTCTTATGATACACGTAATTTTTTTTGGTGTCAACAAACAACCTGATCTTACTACAAGATTGCTGGATAGTAGAATTAACAGCAAGTGGATATATCAACACAGGTGGAATGGTAAAAATGCAAATTCACACCTATATGAAATATATACTGATATTAAAAGAGGATTTTTGCACCTAACAAAGAGACCAGCAGTTATACTAAAAAGAATGTGGCTCCAATATAAGTACAGTGCTTCCCAATATCCAGGAAATATTTCAATAGCAAACTTGTTTAATAATAAAGATATTGCAGTGCAATGTCTACACTAAGACTTCTGGGTGAACTTTTCCATTGTTCTTTATAGAATAGAGCTTGTCTGTGTAGCCCGCGGGTCCCCACACCCCCCGGCTCCCAGCCCGGTTCCCCCCTAGGACTTTACAGCTTAGAAGCTGCGGTTAAAATTCTCTAGCTAACTAATAAAATCCTTCAAATCTCTAACCTAACTAAATTGGAAGGATCACAGCTAAATATTTGAGAGGTTATCACTTGCAGAATAGACTAATTTCGCTGAGCTGTTTGGCCACAAGGCAGAGCGCACTTCCTATTCCTATAGACCGAGAGACTCTAAGCTGAACATAAGTGGCTGTGTCTATATTTAAAAATAGGTCATGTTATTTATTCCAGCCAATCTCAAACATACTCTCCCAAGGACATACCCAGTCATGACGTCGCACACACATCAACCCCTGCTCAATTCTGTAATCGATTTGCTGGCCGCCAAAATGACCCTGTAAGCGCCGTAAATGGCGCGATCTTAATAGATTGATGCCACAGATTTTAACTAGTGTTGAGCATTTTTTAACGACAAAGTTGAAATTGGCGAATGTAATTAGGTGATCGAAGATTTCCCAGATCATGCGATAAATAAGGTTAAAATCTGTACATCCATCTATTAAGATCGCGCCATATTTCGGCGCTTATCCCCTGTAATTTTGGGCGGCCAGCAAATCAGAATACAGAAAAGACTTTTGCGCTACCCAGCATTGTTCATTGAATCATCATCTACGTAAAATCTTAAAACGATCAATTCTATAATCACCACAGGTGAATTGAAAGTGCAAAAAAATACCGTTTAATAACAAACATAAACAGTTTACTGTTTTTTTGACTTTGCGCACCCAGGGCATTGTTTCATTTACGCAGCCACCTACGTAAATCTAAAAACAAGCAATTCTATATTCACCACATGTGAATTGAAAGGTTTCAAAAAATACGTTTTAATATACAAAACATAACATTACGTGTTTTTTGACTTATGGCGCACCCCACATTGTACATATGACGCAGCAACTACAAAATCATAAAACAGCAATTCTATATTCACCACAGGTGAATGAAATGTGCAAAAAATACCGTTTATAATATCAACAACATAACAGTTACGTGTTTTTTTAGACGTTTTTTGCGCACCCATACATTGTTCATATGACGCATCATCTACGTAATATCTTAAAAACAACAATTCTATATTCACCACAGGATAATTGAAAACAAAAAGGTGCAAAAAATATCCGTTATTATACCAAACATAACAGTTACGTGTTTTTTGACTTTTGCACACCCAGCATGTTTATTGACTGCATGCTCTACTTAAATCTTTTAAACATCAAATCTATATCACCACAGTGAATTGAAAGTGCAAAAAATACCCTATATTATATCAAAACATAACAGTTACGTGTTTTTTGATTTTGCGCCCAACATTTTTCATTGACCCACATCTAGTAAATCTTAAAAGCAATTTTATATTCACCAGGTGAATTGAAAGGTGCAAAAAAATACGTTTTTTTATACTAAAACATACTTAGTGTTTTTTGATTTTTTGCCACCCAGCTTTGTTATTGACGCAGATCAGTAAATCTTAAAAAGCAATTCATATTCCCCAAAGGTAAAAGAAAGGTGCAAAAAAAATACTTTTATACCAAAAAAAACAGTTAGTGTTTTTTGCTTTTGCACCCAGCATTTTTTCATTGCGCGCATCTAGTAAATCTTAAAACGCAATTCTTATTAACCACGGTAAATTTGAAAGGGCAAAAAATACCGTTTATTATACCAAAAATAACAATCGTTTTTTTTTGGACTTTTCCCAGTCCAGATTTGTTGATAGAACCCTTGCATTTAAAATTTTGAACCCAGCAATTTTTTTTGATTGAGGGATTTGGATACGGATTTCCTTTTTTTTTTAAAAGAGATTTTCCCAAAAAACATTCCAACCTTTCAAATTTTTATTTTTTCTGAACTGGAGCGAAATGCGGGTGGAAAGCGAGCAAAGGGGGGTACCCAAATGGAGGTAGGGAGAGAGAAGGTGCCCTTTCCCAGTGCTGGCGACAACACGCTGCCAGCGGATCGTCAGTTGCGGCCGTCGGTGTCATGCGGGTCAGGCCCTGTGAATTAAGAAACGAACATCGTCCCCAAACTGTCTTCGGGGTTTAAATGAACCCTGCATCTAGCAGTTTTCCTCTGTCCTCCGGGCACCCACAAATGTCGTATCAGATCATCGCATGTCCAAACATGAAGCGCCCAAAAGTAATCGGTACCCACACTGTGGGGAAACATTGTTGAAAAACCTCTTGATGACAAAAAGGGTTGGGGTCAGAAGGCGTTAAAAAAGAGGATGATTTAGTCTGCTCTAAAGCCCCGTTACTGATGCAAACAGAGGAGGTGAAGGAAGCCGGTCAACGGCAAAAATCCCGGGGGGTCGGCAACGCCTTTAGGCCCTTTTTTGTAGCCCCCACTTTGAAAGCAGAAAATCAGGTGACCAAGTCACTGTGTTTATGATTTATGAGAGACGACATTTCGGATCCATCCTGGTTTTTTTCCGCAGAATTTGCTTGCGAGGGGCTTCATAGTGGACAGGAGGAAGAAGATGGGGGAGTGCATACGGGCCCGCCACAAAAAAAGGGAGAGGGCGGTCGCAAAGTCCGCTATTTAAAATTTCCCCCAGCCACGGTCACGCAAACCCCGCCCTCGTTTCGCCGTCAAAAAGGTCCCCGGAAAACTCTTT
>JAODAL010058717.1:0-21926 GCA_025379985.1 Phyllomedusa bahiana | reverse complement strand
CAATGACAGCTGACAAGCAAGCTCGGTACCACAGGAATAGATAGAGATGAGGTTGGTTCATTAGCAGAAGGTCATGGCAAGTGGAGTACTTTTGTAAACAGGTAAACACACTGAAGGTCAGGACAGGCAGCAGTCAAGTAGAAAAGTCAGGAGACAAGTCAAGGTCAGATATTGAAAACTCACACTGCATAACATGTTCCAACTTTGCACACCAATGAACTGGCAAGGACGGGGAGCTGCCTCTGAAAGCTGGGTGGCACATGCTGGCCCTTTGAAACAGCGAGAACCAGTGCATGCTGTAATGAGGAGACAGTAGCATGAGGGAGATGGAGCTTATGGACCAGAGACTTGGCACACCACACTGCACTGTGCGGAGGCAAACAAGCATGACTGTGGTCCATGGGTTGGGCCACAGCACGACATAATTGTTATAGGTCATATTAACTAACTAGGTACATCCCATGAAATATGCTGCCCAACATGTCAGAAAAGAGGCGCTGCCCACCAATTTTGAGGTGCATTAAACGAGCTCATGAATGAACCTGTCAAAAATCTGGTGTGTGGTATACCTTGCATAGTATAATTGATGTGCCTAATCTAGATGCATAAGAAAATGTAGGCGCATATCATTACTAGTATTTTTGATGTGTCTACTTTATGTGCATTCAAATGTGTCATGTGAGGTGTATAATGTGCCTAGTTTTGGTGTATTACAGTTCATTTATATAGAGAATAGGGCGTCAGTTTTTTGGTGCAAAATACATTAAAAAAATGGCACAGCCCAAATGGGACATGTTGCCCACTGTGTCAAGAATGATAGGTTCATACGTGCATTTTCCATTAATTAGTCTTAACTTACTAAAAACATTTTGTTGGTGACTGATCTTGAACCCTTGAGTATTATTTGAGGGACGAATGAGATATTGTTCTCAGCTCTATAAAAAACATTCAATTTAGGCGCTGTGTAGAATTTTGCATTATAATACATGCAGAATATAATCAACTTGATATTACTCATGTAATTTAGATGCTAGTTCTATAAAATGTATGTAAGATGAAATAATGTTTTATGTATGTGTGCTTTACTGTTGCAAATTAATTTAATTTCTTTTCAGATGAGTACAAAGCGTATATATGCAGTAGATTGCATTCCTTTAATAGTTATATATGTCATTCACAGAGCACGTATTTTATCTCCTGAATTTGATTTAGTATTAAGCTTCAAAAGAGCATGCCTTTTATTCCCAGTAGCTACGGTAATAGCAAAATATTCTTATATATGTATCTCATATAATAGTACGGTTTGCTGTTGCACCTTCATTTATACTATCGACCTTTAACAGTTTCTCTCTATAGGGAGCGTTAAATAAGTTGCAGTTACATATGGAAGCTTAGTAGTGATGTGTTACGAGAATTTCTTATTCTACAGGGACCACGATAGAGTAGATGTATGAAAACAGGAGTGGATTATTGCTTAGACATAAATCATGCAAAATGACCTCAAATGGACCAGGACACTCAGTTTTCAGAGCTTATCTTTATTTGTGAAGTGTATCTATAATAAAATTAGGACATCTAATAATAAATCTGGAACTTTCCAGTTTTTGCATTCTACTGCCTTTCTCGGCTATTACACTACACACAAAAAGTTAGGGATATTTGGCTTTTGGTTAAAAATTTCAGGATGAACATAAGATTTCTTGAATTTGTTTACGAAATGCACTAAATGAGACAATCTCTTATCTTTAGATTGCGAATGTCCAACTGTTCACTGTTTCAGTACTTTTTGCACAACTTGCTGTTCTCTAACAAGGAGCTTAATGGCAACATTTCCAACAGTTGTCTGATCACTAAATCATCCAATAAATTTAGGGGATCAATTTGAACTTGGATTTAAACAGTCCTCCTCATCCTGCTGTTCACATTTTAATATCATGAGAGCAAGACAACACCTCACAATTTATCAACAGTATCTCACCATTGCGAGGCTTAAAGCAGGATGTTCTTAGATGGAAGAGGCCACTGAGCTTAAAGTGTCCCAGAGTGTCATCAGCAGGTTGCAACAGAGATACAGAGAGACTCGAAGAGTCAAGAAGTGGACATCCTTTGGTTACATCACACACTGATGAATGCTTCATTGTAAACAATGCCCTGCGGAACTGGATGGTGAATGCCACACAACTCCAAGCACGTTTAGGCAGGTGAGAGACAACCAATTGACCAGTGACAAGTCAGACCATTCTTAACCGTTTACATCAGTGTCTGCATGCTAGATGACCTGTCCACACCACCAGGTACTGGCATCATCGTCTTGCATGGGTCAGGGAGCATTTATGTTGAACAAGGGACCAGTGCTCCTCAGTGTTGTTCAGGGATGCAAGGTGATTCACTCTGAGCAGAAATGATGGCCACCATTGATGCTGGAGATTTCAAGGAGAGTGCTATTCATGAGGCACTGCTGTCACCAGATGAGCCTTTGGTGGTGGTGGTGGTGGTGGTGTTGGAGTGCGTGCAGGTGTGTCTAGTCAATACAGAACTGCCCTACACTTTGTGAATGGTACAGTGACACGCCGCTACCAGATAACAAAAAAATTCAGCTCACCTGAATTGTATGGCACGGTTACTGCGATCCATTGTAATCACCAAAAGAATATCGAAAATGAGTCAAAATAGAATGAACCAGCCAAAGCTATCCAAAGGTACTAACAAGCAGCAAAAACGTTTATTTGGACAACTTTAAAACATATCCAGAAAAATGAACCACGAAGACGACAATGCATCACAACAGCAACCTGGTGACGCACTTCAGATCAAAAGATCCTTTCTCATAGCAAAGGTTACAATCAAAGAGTTAGGGCATGTCCCCACGGCAAGGGTTTTCGGCCGGTTTTTCAGCCGGTTTGCGGTTTTTCAGACCGCCTGAAAAACCGGCCGAAAATGAGCACAATTGTGCTCTATGGAAAACCTGTGCAGCAGTCCCCACTGCACAGGTTTTGCCGTCGGACGGTTTTGCCACCGGCGGTCCGGCAACTTGTAGAACACAATCCTGGTTGGCATGTGCTCTCAATAGGAGGGGGAGGGCTTTTCTCCGCTCATTGCGGAGAAAAGCCGCCCCCCCCCCACGGATGTGGGGACGGGCGCAAAACAGGACAAATACCGGCCGGCAAACCGGCCGGTATTTGCCCTATGCAGTGGGGATGCGCCCTTACTAATTCATAGGTAACACCACAGCTCCTTCCACATGAGATAATATATTAAAATAAAATGCAAACAAATAGAAACATTACATCGATAATTTATTATTAAATCAGTGCGAAAGTTGACACCAGCAAGATGAGCAGTATTGAGCATTAGGATATGTTCACACAGTGTGTTGAGTCCGTGTGAACATACGCTTTTAGATACATGTTTGGATCCATCTGTTGGACCCCAAATGGACCCAAACACGTATCTAATAATGAGCAATGTGATTTTACATTGCATTTAGCTTGAAACACGCATCAACATTCACACGAGTGATCGCCGATGCGTTTCTCATTGCATGTTTCAGATCCGTCTAACAGATCCATTCCAAGAAGTGACATGTCCCTATTATAAACTATAGGGTGTGATTCTGCTGCATCCAACACACAACAACAACAGCTGCGTGTTAGATATGTGTTGGATCCATTTAGGACGGCCACTTAGAATCTAATATCTTCCTATAATTAACAATCTGTGTTTATGTTTACCACCTCACTGTATTTTAGGGGCTATCTCTATACAGAAAATTCTGAGATTAGAGATTTCACCCTGGTGTACATAAAAAAAATGCTTAGTCACATTAGGCACACTCCAAGTATCGACAATTAGAAACACCATATATGTGTTCCCTAAGACTATCCTTTACATGTCTAATAGTACATCCAATGTATCTCAACTGACATGGAGCACATTCAATACAGTAAATGGCGTTTGAAGACTCACAATTCAAAAATTGTTTAATAGAATAGATACTACCATCTATTAAGCCATGTATAGTTTTAGTTTGAATAACATACCTGCAGCATGAACAGCTTGTCAGGCCGCACCAGAAGAGACCTTCAATATTAAGCCAAGTCCTTTGTTTGGCACTAGTACTGACTATGCTAGGGGAAAGAATCGATTGCAGGGTAGTTGCTCTCCTAGTAACAAACTTACAGCATCACAGAGCAAGGACTTTAAAGAGTCATCTTGATATAAAATGGGTAAGTACTAATTAATGACTCTATAAAGTTCCTCCTTTAAAGTCCTAAAATTTTTTCCGGTGCGGTCTGATGAGGTGTTCATGCTGCAGGTATGTTGTTCAAACTAAAACTATACATGGTTTAATAGACGGTAGCATCTATGCTATTAAACAACTTTTGAATTGTTGGATGCACTACTAGATGTGTAAAGGATAGACTTAGGGATCACATGTATGGTGTTTCCCATATCGATACTTGGAGTGTGTCTAATGTGTCTAAGCATTTTTTATGTACACCAGGGTGATGTCTCTAATCTCAGAATTTTCCGTAAAGAGGCTAGAGATTAGCGAATTTCTCAAAAATCCGATTCGGTGACTTCGCCGAATTTTCCGACAAAATTCGTTTCGGTCCGAATTACTTCGGGACGGATCGCGTTAAAAGAAAAACAGCTATTTCCAGGCTGCACAGAGCCTGCAGGGTGCTGTAGAATGTTGTGTCATGCTTAAATATGCAGAGGGAGCTTGGTTTGGTCTTCATACAATGTTGTGTTTTAGTATGACACGCAGATGACTGCCGCCGCTCTTAGAATCGCTTAGCTATAAAATTCCCTGGGCACTTAAGAGGGCAAAACTGACCAAAAAACTGAAGCAGGAATGTAGCCTGATAAAGTCATGGCAGCGAAAGCAAAAACAGGAGTAGGCCAGAGTGGCACAATGACACAGTGTGTAGGTCACGGCAGCAGCCACAGCAGCATGAGGTCAGAGAGTGGCACAATGATATTCTGGAGGTGGCAAAAACTGGAGTGGGCCACAGAGTGGCACAATGACACAGTGTGGAGGTCACGGCAGCAGCAGCATGAGGTCAGACAGTGGCACAATGACATTCTTGAGGTGGCAAAAACAGGAATAGGCCACAGAGTGGCACAATGACACAGTGTGGAGGTCACGGCAGCAGCCACAGTCGCAGCATGACGTCAGGCAGTGGCACAATGACATTCTGGAGGTTTGGCAAAACAGTAGTAGGCCACAGAGTGGCACAAAACAATGGAAGGGAGAAAGTGAGGAGGACTACGGGGGGCCAGCAACCACAGCAGCAGCATGAGGTCAGAGAGTGGCACAATGACATTCTAGAGGTGGCAAAAACAGGAGTAGGCCACAGAGGGGCACAATGACACAGAGTGGAGGTGACGGATGGAGCAACAGCATAAGGTCAGAGAGTGGCACAATGACAGGGTGTGGAGGGCACGGCAACAGCCACAGCAGCAGCATGAGGTCAGACAGTGGCACAATGACATTCTGGAGGTGGATAAAACAGGAGTAGGCCACAGAGTGGCACACTGACACAGTGGGGAGGTCACGGCAGCAAAATGAGGTCGAAAAGTGGCACAATGACTTTCCTGGAGTTGGAAAAAACGGAGTAGGCCACAGAGAGGCACAATGACACAGTGTGGAGGTCACGGCAGCAGCAGCATGAGGTAGACAGTGGCACAATGACATTCTGGAGGGTGGAAAAAACATGAAAAGGGGAGTAGGCCACGAGGGGTGGGGCAAAATGACTTTTGGATGGCAAAAGAGTGGAGATGGTGACGAGGGATGAGATGGCAAAACAGCATGGGGGTTAGAGAGTGGCACAATGACACAGTGTGGAGGTGACCACAGCAGCAACAACAGCAGCAGCAGTATGAGGTAGAGAGTGGAAATGACACAGTGTGGATGTCACGGCACCAGAAACCCAGCAGCAGCAGCATGAGGTCATAGAGTGGTAAATGACAGAGTGTGGAGGTGGGGGGCAATACCAGTCCCTGGTAAAGAGGGTTTGGGTGGCAGACGGAGAAACTGCCCGCAGATGTGTGGCATCAGGCGGGTGTCAGCATCAGAATAGTGGCTGAGGAAGGTAGCTTGAACCCAGACACATTTCTCACAGTTTGGGTGAGGCGTCATGGCTAATGTAGTCTGATGCCTAAGGCATTGGTGTGTGGAAATCCTGGCCGATCCACGCCTGATTCATCTTGACAAAGGTCAGTCGTTCCACATTTCCCGTGGACAAGCGGGTTCCTTGGGGTAATGATGGCCCCCGCCACACTGAACACCTGCTCTGATGCCAAAACCCCGGGCTGGGCAGGACAGCTTCTCCACTGCAAACTTGGGTAAGTTGCGGCCCACATCCATTTTGGCTGCCCAGTAGTCCAGCGGATCTTCTAACTGGGGTGGCAGAGTGCTGTCCAAGTAGCCACCACCTGTTGGTTCAGGGACTGCTCCAGGTCCTCCCTGCTGCTGGTGACTGCCCTCCTCACAAGGCGGGTGAAGTAAGATGCTCATCATTGACTCCAGACTTAGGTTGCTGTTTGATGGAGCTAGTACTGTTTCCTACCCCCACACCTCCCCCAGCAGCCGCGGCAGTAGTACGTGAGCGCTGAAGAACCCACGGTCAAACCTGTCAGAGGGAGGGACAATGGCACCATAGGCAGAGGCCAATTTACTAACGGAGGATTTCCCTATGTATTTGAGTTTGTCCTCCCTCCCCAAATAGCTGGGAAAAAGGCTCCCATTTTGGACCTGGTAGCGAGGGTCCAATGGGGGTGGAGAGCCAGAAGTCATCCCTCTGCCGGATGCTGACTATTCGGCTGTCACTAGCCAGGCAAAACAGCATGCTGCGGGCCATCTGCACAAGTGACTCCGAGGAGCTCCCTACCTCCATCTCCACTGTATACTGCCACGGTGCTTGCAGGTCATCTGCCTCGTATTCCTCATATCCATCTACCTCCTCCAGCTGCTCCTGCTCCTCCTTCTTGTCACCTGGGTAAAAAAATCCACTAATTTCACCAGACGTGCTTCTGCTCCAATGTCCTACTCCTCCCCCCCATTTCAGTCCACCCCGGGACTCATGTGGCCGCGAATGTAGTCGCCCGTCTCCAGTCCCCTGCCCAGACAGATTTTTCAGCATCTGTTCCAGGAATGAAGCAGTAGAATGACGTTATTTATCCCGTAGTCCTGGCGACTGACAAATAACGTCGCCCCCCTCGAATGGCCTAAACAAAGGGCAGATGTCATGCATGAGCTGCCACTGGCTGACATCAAAGTTACACAGGGGAGTACTCCTGTCCGCCTGGATCATCAAAAATCGTTAAGGGCCCCTTTCTCTGTTCATTCAGTCGGTCCAACATGTGCAGGCTGGAATTCCAACGGGTGGAAACATCGCATATCAGAGTGCGTTGGGGAGGCCGTTCTGCAGCTGCAATTCAAGGAGGGTGTTCCTGGCTTTGTAGGAATGGATGAAGTGCATGCACAGTTGCCATTTTCAGAATCTTTGAAGATGGTGGAAGACTTCAGGCACCTTTTCCAACCAGATTGAACACATGCGCCATGCAGGCGCTGGGACCATCCCTCCTCAGTGCAGCGCGGACACATGTTACTCCCATTGTCTGTCACCATGGTTTTCGATTTGCAGTTGGCGCGGAGAAAGCCACACATCGATTTCTTGCTGCATGACGCGGAGCAGTTCCTCCCCTGTGTGACTTCGTTCGCCGAGGGCAAGCCAGGTGTAGAACTGTGTGACACCGCTGTGCCTACACATGTGGTATTGATGGAGCAGTATTTTTGGAGGCTGAGATATGGTGGTGGTGGAGGAGGAGGAGGCCCGGACATTGGACGCTAGAGCCGCAGTTTTTACAACGTGGAGGAGAAAAACGGCGTCTCCTGTCCAAATTGTTGGTGTGCCTGGGCAGGAAGCACATTCAACCAGTGGGCCGTAAAGGACATGTACTGGCTCTGACCATAGTTACAGCCTCAGACGTCCGCGCTGCCGTGCACCTTGGAACAAACCGATAAGCTCAAGGACTGGCCCACCGTCTGTTCTACAGATTTATGAAGTGCTGGTACTGCCTTTTTGAAAATGGAATAACGGCTTGGAAAATCTCCATCTCAGCTTGGCACAAGCCATTAGTTCTCTGAACGGTGCAGAGTCCGCCATTTGGAAAGAGAGGGACTGCAGTACCAACAACTTGGACAGGAGCACGGTCAGCTTCTGCACCTTAGGATGGTTGGACGATATTGTTGTCTCTTTGCCCAAAAACCTCGCTGAACGACTACTGGCGCCATGAAATAGCGAGGGGCGGAGCATCTGGACCGGGAGATGAGGGAAAAGAGAAACAGCCCCCTTCTGCAGAGGTGGTGGAGCCTTGAATGGCTGGGAATGGCATGTGTGCCACTGGGCGCTGTGCTGCTGTTGCTGCGGCGGCAGGATGGACCACCCCATCTGAGCCACATTTCTCCCAGGCCACTGGATGGTGACGCTGCATGTGTTGATGCAGGGCCGTGGTGCCAACGTTAGCTCCCTGGCCACGCTTCACTTTCTGCCTACAAATTCTACATATACCCATATTCGGCTCCTCCGCTGTCATAGCAAAGAACTGCCACACCGCCGAGTATCTGATTTTATCGCCAACGCTCCGCACTGAGTAACTACTACCGCCGTTGCCTCGCTGAGCCCCTGTGCCACTACTTCTTGGACATGCGAAGCGGGTTTTTTACCCCGTGGCCGCTTGGCTCCCGAACTCACACTGCTGCTATCCTGCTGATTCACGGCCACACAACCCACTTGCTGGCTGCACCGCTGCCTGACGCCCAAGCTGACGCCCTCTTCTCCTGATGATGATGAAGCCCTTGCCTGACCCGGCTCCCAAGTGCGGTCGGCTACATCATCATCTATTTGTGTTTCATCTTCACTGCTGTCCTCATCACCGGTCTTGGTATGCAGAGGCTGACCCCTCACAACATGACCTCCCATGCCACTCTCCACATCGATACTTTGTGGCCTATTGCAAGAAGCAGCTGCTGTCTGCCCTCCTCAAATTGTTCATCCTCGCTATATAGTGGCGCTGAGTCCAGACCACATAGTAGATCTCTGGCTGAGGGAACCAGATGGGACAGAGCAGGTTGAGGACAGGTGAGGGCGCTGACCCGCTCCCGGGCCATGCCAACTAAGGGTTTTGTCTGACTAACCCACCGACTCTTGGCTAGGGCTGTCAGATGTCATCTGGGAGGAAGTGGAAAGACCTAGTCAACCAATCAAGAACCCTTGGGTTGCTGGGCAGCACACGGCCGTAGATGACAGGGCAGTTTGTGGCCTCACCGAGTGACCCCTGCTGTGATGTCCCTTGCTGTGCTGCTACCTGGGCCTGCTCCAGGGAAAGTTTGTGCACTGCCACTCGCAGGTGCAGACCCCGCCACCTCTCTGTCTCACATACTGTTTTTTTTCTAAAATGTACAGACACTGTTTGATGAAGATATCTTATATGATAAAACACACCCTGTATTTGACTCCAAATGAACCAGTAACAAAACTTGGTAAAACCCCTTTGGGTATAAATTGCCTCCACAAATGGCCAGGAAAAATTTACTTTATGTGTCGTTTATAAACACTGTGTATTTTTTCTGAATGTAAAAGCACAAACAGGCTTAAATTAACCTTCGGATATTTAATTATGCTACAGGAAAAATTCTTCTTTCGCGGTGAAAAAGAAGGTTTCTTTTAGTGACCGCAAAAAAAGGCCCAGAACAACGCTTAATTAACCCCTGGATGTAAATTCCCCAAAAGAATTGAGCAACCAAAAAACACCAGCTTTGTAAACGTGTTACAACTGGCGTGTATTTTACGGGACACAGCAAAAGAAAAACTTGTAATTAACCTTCGGTTATGAATTATGCTACAGGCAAAATGTATTTTTTGGCTTTGAAAAAGACGGTTTCTTTTAGTCACAACAACAGCAGAACAACGCTTAATTAACCCCTGGATGTAAATTTCGCAAAAGAATTGAGCAGCAAAAAATGAAGTGGTATTTGGATTGTAAAAACGCTGTTTCTTTAAATGAAAACATCAGGAGCAAGCTTAGACAACCATTGGATATTCAATGTGCTGTGAGCAGATAGCATTAAAATGTATATGTAGCTGCATTGGACGCACACTGGACTTCAGTTCCAATACCCCACAAAATCAGAATTAGAACGTTAAGAGAAGCAGTCTTTGAGACAAGTTGTGACACCCCCCAAAAATGGCTGTATAAAAATGAGTTCTTTAGTAAGAGATATCATTAGCAGCCGTGGCAGCACCTTCCCTAATCAGTACAGTGAGAGCGATATGAGTTCCCAGCGTCGCGCCTGGACTTATATAGTGCGGTGACGTCACAGAATCCCGCCGGTCTCTGATTGGCTTCATCTCTACACATGTCATATAGGCTATGCCCTTCTTCCTCCCAGACTTCTTTGCCCTATGTAACGCCATGTGCTCGCAGCCATTTTATCAATCAAAAGCACACTTCGTTCACGCAAAGTACCCCAAACTTCAACTTCGTTCAGAACCGAAGTTTTGCTGAAATTCTAAACGAATTCCACTTCGTTAGAATCAATTCGCCCATCTCTAATAGAGACAGTCCCTAAAACACAGCGAGGTGGTAATCGTAGACACAGAATGTTAAATAGAGGAGGATATATGGTATCTACTGCTCATCCCGCTAGTTTAAACTTTCGCACTGATTTAATCTTAAATTATTGATGTGATGTTTCTATTTGTTTGCCTTGTATTTTTATATATTATCTCATGTGGGAGGAACTTGGGTGTTACCTATAAATTAGTAGCTCGTGGGGTGTAACCTTTGCTATAAAGAAGGATCTTTTGATCTGAAATGCATCAGCATGTTGATTTTTGTGATGCAATTGTTGTATTTGTGATTATTTTTTCTGGATAAGTTGTATAAATAAACTCTTTGCTGCCTTTTATTACCTCTGGATACCTTTGGTTGGTCCATTCTATTTTTTGGCAAGTCTCTACTACTTGAATAACATCATTAATCCAGTCATTGTGCCTTTGTAAGAGAAAAACAGAGTTCATTTTATCTTCCTGGACAACAATGCTCCAACTCATCGAAGGTTGCATCACTAGGGAACAGCTGTTGGAGACTGGGGTACCATAAATGGAGTGGCCTGCACGTTCTTCAGTCCTGACCCCCTAGAGAACCTCTGGGATCAGCTGAGTTGTTGTGTAGAAGCTCATAACTCTGTACCCCTGAACCTCAATGACCTGAGGGGCGTCCTTCAAGAACAGTAGGATGCCATGTCTCAACAGTCAATAACTCGACTTGTGAACAGCATAAGACGTTGTTGTCAAGCTGTAATTGATGCTCCAGGCCACAAGACACGTTATTGGGACATTGACATTTTTTGATGGTTTATACCCTACACTGTTGTTGGCTTTAGTTTCATTAAATTTATTGTGATGAGAAAATCCACATTGCTTTCTACAAATTAAATGGTCTATTTTTAGGATAAAATATTACTCCATCTATAAAATTTTATGTTTTCCTTAAATTTCACACGGAAGCCAAATATCCCTAACTTTTTGTGAGTAGTGTATGTGTTTAGACAGAACAAGTGAAAAGAAAAAGTACCAGTAAATGGATGTTATGAAGTTGTCATCAACTGCCAAGACTTGATAAATTCTATCCAATCATCCCTTAATTACTGTATATTTGTGTCTGCAATACCACAGAAACCACCAATTTGGCTAAAATTACCAACAATATTATCAAAAAGTAAATATTACTGAGAAAATGGAAGTTACAATTTTGTCTGACTCTTATAGGTACTTTACCTTCATTTTATGCCTTTATGCTTTAAAACTTAAAAGTATGTTGTGGTGAGAGATGCTGAGATATGATCTATACTTACTGACAGCTAGTAATTTCACCTGCCAAGATACAACCACAAAAACCTAACATTTGACTGGCATAAATTCATATATACATTTTCTGAAATAGCATCAGAATAATCGTGCTTTGGTACATAATGTTTAAAGTGGCAGCCTCCTGACTAGACTATTTTACTATACCATTCACTTTCTGAATGGCTGAACTCTAGGGTGCATACAGCATCCATATAATCTTGGTACAGTAATGATATCTAGCTTAATATACATTCAGCAACAACTATTACAGGCACCCAAGCTACAATTAGAATCTATAACTGAGACCATTTCAAACAGCAAATGTACGACTGCAATATCCAGATCTCCCACATTTCCAGGACATCAGTACTTGCCTGCGGGATTTATTTTTGTATTTTTTTGAATAATGATAAATAGTTGATTAGTTTTTTATGAAAAGGGTCCAAATCATTAAAAATGTGTATTGCTCCTGTACTGTCCAATTAGAACTGTACAAAGATGTACATTGATAAGACCCTTACTGACATGTGAACAGTCAAGATTTTTAATTTTGCATTAAGCATATTGAGAAAATTAGGAAATGTTGCAACTTTGCAAAAATAGTCTTTGATCAGGAATTTTTTTTGAAACTTGATGACCCATTATTTACCTTTGACCAAGTCACATTAAAAGAACAGTATTTGAAAGCTTCAGGATTACTATGGACTTGGTACTTGGAGCTTCACAATGACTGCAGCACGTAGAATTCATTTGTAATCATTGTTGAGCTATACTCTATTTCTGTATACCTGTACACACCTCTTTGTGATTATAATAGCAAATACAAAAAGTGAGGACAGTTAAAAGTGCTTCCGATCTGCATGGAGTATTTATTTTACAAATAAACATAAAAAATCCACATTACTTTCTTTAAGGCTACGTTCACACGGCTTATTAACGCCGTAATTGCGGGACGGATTTCGCCAGCAATTGCGGCGTGTGCTCGGGGGTACACGAATCCCGCCGTGATATTTGAAATGTCACTTTCTCCCCGCTCGCCGTATTTCGTGAGCGGGGAGAGGAGACGGAATCCATAGTTCAATCTTTTGGTGTTCTCTGTATTCTACAGGTTGATATGCATCCGGCAATACCAAACATGTACAAATTCCACTATGTTTTGCTACTGTAAAAAAATTCCAAACATTTTCTATTTTCGAAATTTTCACCCTGGGGCCAGTAACTGTTTTTTACTAACAGCTATGGGCTTGGGAGGGGGGACATTTTTTGCAGCCTGACGTGCACTTTTTATTGCTACCAGTTTGGAATACATGCAACTTTTTTGATTAACTGTATTACATTTTTTATGGGACGTGAAATGACAAAAAAACCCCACAATTTTGTCATTTGGAATTTCTTTTCTTCTACGGTGTTCAGCGTACATGATTAATTATGTTATATTTTAATAGATCAGACTTTTTTGGATGCGACAATAACCAAATATGTGTAACTTTTTTATTATTATTTTTTTTTTTTATTTGTAAAATGGCAAAAGGGGGATGATTTGAACTTTTAATTTTTGTTATTTTTTACACTAAAGCTTTTTTTTTTACTTTAACTTTGAGTCCCCCCCAGGATGCTTCACCACTAGGGGATACAGTCTATTGCATTGCAATGCAATGCATTAGGATGTACAAAGATGCCAGTTTTTCTACTTCCTTTCTGGGGCTGGAGTCTTCACAAGGCTTCCAGCTGCCATGTCAAGAAATCTGGGGCTCGTGATTTCACCATGGGCACCCTGATCCTAGTGAGGAACAGTTTCTCATTGATTTAGATGCCACGGCCATCTTTGCCGTGAAGTCTAAAGGGTTAAACAGTGCAGGATGGTGCTGGCGCCCTAATAGCAGATAACACGCCAGGGTTATGTAGCGCTGCGATCCCGCTACAAATTTCCTTACCGGCAGTAGGACGTACTCCTATGTACTTATATACGTAGTTATATGTATACATATCTCTATCTATCTATTTATCTAGATAATTTATTTAAATATACTCTATCCCATCCCATAAATAAATATCTGTGTTGATTAAAAGTTTTTTTTTTTTTTATTAAAGATTGTGGTTGTTCTCCTTTTTTGGCATTGTCAATCATTTTTGTTTATTCCTTTTTTGTAGTCTCAGTCTGAACATCCATACCCACTCTCCAACCTACCTTTCCTCCCTTTTATTTGGTAGAAGGCACATTTTCATTTAGTCCAAAAAGATAGTGTTCAATAGCATCAAATTAAATAGAAAAAATCTAGAGTGCAAGCCCCCAGAACAGGATCAAGGTCAGCAGGCAATCCAAAATAGAAACAGAGGCAGCACTTAAAAAAAAAATGCTTTATTCCACCCAAATAAACCATCTTTTTTTGAAGTGCTGCCTCTGTTTCTATTTTACATTTTCATTTAGTGGCTGCATTGCCCTAAGTAGATGAAATTGGGACCTTGCTTTATATTTCATAATGTACTGCAACTCACCAGCAACTAGCACCATGCAAGTTGTATCAAGACATCTTACCTTGAATTACCCCCAGTACTGTGAAATTGTTACCTGACTGTTCTCTTTATGGACAAAGCTCCGTTATCACCTTTATCTTGAATATCCATGTAGGAAACTGTTGAAACCTCTGAAATACTACCATTACCAAAGTAAAATCTTGTGTACGGCTCCCCTTCCTCTTACTCTCTTACCCCCACCTATAATACAGACTTAGAAAGTGGTAGATTTGGCTTGCACCACTTTAATTCTAATTTTGCTACAGGAGCACCAAAGACTGGGGTAACAATTCAGTTGAGTGCCCTAGTAAAGCAGCAATGGCTTATAAATACCCCATGAAACCATTCATCTGGGTCACATGCTTCCCCATAGTTTTCCACTTCGCCTAATCTAAGCCTTGGATAATATAACCAATCTCTCTTTTTTAGGAGTTCTAGGCTGAGAAAGATGTAAAATACAAGTGACATTGAATTCAATGGCAAAAATATTTTGAAAATTTCTCATTTAGCTGTGCATCTATACAATTCAAAATTTATACTCTTCCCTGATATACTACTATTAAATGCAGGCTTACAAATTTGACATCTAAAACACAAAAACTAGGTTATATTGCCAAAAAAAAAAAAAAATGTGACCTGCTTATAATGTCGTAGTTTGATTTGTAGAACATGCCTTGTCATTAATGGTGTTTCTTTTTTTCATCATACACTACGTCAGCGGGTTTTTCAAAACTCTTTAAAGCCTTCCCCCTTTTTATTTCAGACAAGAAGCAGGTCTATTATGTATGAATAAAGGCTAATACACAAAGAACACTCTTCAACATTCAGTAGAGACATGACTACCAGTAGACTATTCTGGTCACCTAATTGACATTGTTGTTACCACATTGTATTGTGAATCACTTTAATACTGTATATTTAGGTTTGTCATTATTGTATCTAGCTTTGTAATCCATAAACTAGGTTTGCTGTTGTGGGTACTTTTTTGTCCAAGCTGTCAAGGATGACTTTCAGTTGAGAACAGCCATGATCCTGCGGAGCTACCTTGTATATAAGTCACTTTGCTTGTTTTAGTGACATCGGAAAAAAAGCCTCTTCTACTGGGGTTAAAAAGGGAAAATTTGCTAAATTTTAGGTTTTTATTGTATACTTTTTATTATAGGTATTAACAAGTCACAAAAATAAGACTTGCTAGTGGCTGCAATAAAACTATATATTTTGGGATGTCTTTTTTTTTTTTTTTAGATATTACTGGAGACAAGAGACAATTGTATCCCGATAATGGTTATATTCAGGTTTTTATATAATGGATACACTTTCAAGTTTAGGAAAGCAAATTTTGTCATGTTAAAATATAGCTTTTATTTCTATTATTAAAAAGAGAAGCTCAAAACTAGGAACCTTATGAAATCCATAGCTACCATCAAGATACTGTACAAAACACCATTTCTGGTTGTCAATAGAGATTAAATAATGTGTTTTGAAAAAATGTATATAATGATATACAGGGTCCTACCAGGTTTAGGTATGTTAATCCAAGACATCAGATAGATGGGAAGACAGGAAAGAGGGTGGGGGAGGGGGAACACTGTCCCTAGGTATACTCTTTGAGGGAAACTATTGTGTACTCATTACCTGTCTCACAGAGATCTTGCCCCAATGAAGACAACCGGGTCTGATACCTCACCATGTTATAGCCCCTATAATGTAATAATATGATGTAGACCCAACATGTTTCTTCTATGTTTCTTTCATCAGAGGACAATGGTTGGTAGTTGTGTTCTGTAAATAGACTGAAAAATAAAGGCTAAATTAGTTCTCAATAGATTACATATGTACAAACAAACCAAACAAGACATTATGTTTCAAGTTCACCTTACCGTTACCAAGGCATTGAAGATCATAAGGGGAAAGGTGAAAATAGCGTGAGCGTATGGCCTAATGCAGTCCTGAGCTGCTCTGGTGTGGAGTCTGCCCATGTATTATCATGGGTGACATAAATACTTCATACATTCCCAGAGCATCGGCATCACCCGTCAGGGCCACATCAACCATGTACGTATGTGGTGTGCAACATCAGCCACGTGTGCCACAGCACAAGTGACGTGGCGCAGATGATCCAGGGAGCTGAGAAGCAGGCATCCCTGGTTGCCACAGAGATTAAGGTTACACCTCCTTTGGTTGTGCCAAAACTCCCATGGCAACACTCATGCAGTGTTGCCGATTGTTATTATTATTATTTATTTTAGAGCGCCATTGATTTCAGGGCGCTGTACATTCAAGGGGGCAGTTATATACATAACAAATGTTGCACAAATACAATGGTGACGAAAAATGACTAGTAACTGATACATAGAGGAAAGAGAACCCTGCCCGCGAGGGCTTACAATCTAAAAGGAAGGAGGGGAGATTGTTCAGAACACAAAAACAGTGTGGCTAATGATAACTATGACCGGTCCTGCGGAAAACAGGCTTAAGTGTCTCAAATACAATGATGGCTGATAATATGTGACAAAGTTCTTATACACGAAAAAGAAAATAAGTATGGAAGATTGCATTAGCATATCAAAGCGAACAAACTTTAAAAACAGGCAGATATGATATATATTGTAGACTAACAATTCAGGTTTTAGAAGGTAAACAACAGAATTAAACTTATGGGTCATTTTCACAGTATACATAAGAATGCCTTGTTTACCCCACACTGTAAATCGCATTCAAAATATATATGAAAAGGTGTCCCTTGTGTCTGTATGATGGAAGTTTATAGTTAATATAAGGGTCAATTAATAAAATATTATTATAATTAAGTCGCTTCAATAAAATATGATTGCCATTAAGCCACATTCAAAATGTGAAACATTATGGGGATGTCGCAAAATCTTTTTGGAAGGGCTGTAAATTAATGGACAAGTACACATTGGCAATAAACACATCATCGGGAGGAGCATGGGAAGAGGCCAAACCGATTGCCTATATTTCAAGGCAACATGGAAGTTAATGACAAAAAAACTGTTTAAATCGAGTTGTTCGTTTAGTCCCTCTGAATATGCTGTACGCAAAGTATAGATCCAAAATAATTCTTTATGTAATAAACTGTTATCAAAATCACCTCTTCTAGGATGTAGGCATGCTAGATCTATACCCATAAAGAGGAGTTATTGGCTATCTCCCTTATGTTCTGACCAGATGCGGATGGTCTTCACCACATATTCTTTTCCGCAAAAGCACTTCTTACTGGAGACAAGATAACAAATGGATTATTTTATTCATAAACACCTATTGTCTTACAAACACCACCGACTTTGAACTGTCTGACAAAATGTGTTTTGGATTGTCACTTCCACTTTGTTTTTTGTAAGTTATGTGTTCTTGTTCTGCAGTTAGGAAATAAAACATTTAATTATACTCAACTATGTCTTTATTTCTGTTCCATTGATGGCTTAGGTCTGCCATCTTCACCAGTCTTCTGTTTAATACTTGGTTCTAGCAAACCATGACTGCTGCCTGCGGCTGCTGATTGGCTGCACACCTATTTAAAAAAATTAAATGTGGGCTGCGAAAAAAATGCATAAATAACCATGTAGACAAACAAGGTCAACATATACCTGCAAAAACACACAGTATTAGAGTAAAAGATAATCTCTATTGAATCACATTAAACCCTTCCTGACAGCCAGTCATAGGGGGACATGTATGATCGTTGTTTTCGCCGATTTTCTGGCGTATAATGCGCCTCTCTGTACCGGCTCCGCTGTCGGACGCACCTCCCCTATGCATTTAGCGCATTAGGCGAAAGCTTCGCCAATTTCGAATGCGCCTAACATAAAGGGGTGTTCTGTGGGCAGGACGCACCACATTCGAAAACACCGGGTCGGCAAATTAAGGCGCATTAAAGCTCCGACAGGCAGACCAATTTCAATGTGGTCTGTCTTTGGGAGGCGTCGAAGTTTGCCCCGCATGTATGAGCGCACTTCGGCGCTGACATACATCAGGCGCAGTTTTCACGGACAAAAACCTGAAAACAGGCGCTTCTACGCGCCGATCTTTATACATGTCCCCCATAATTTTTTTCCTCCTCGCCTTCCCATAGCCATAAATCTTTTTTTTTTTTCCATCTACAAAGGTATGTGTGGACTTTTATTTTGCAGGACAAGATGTACTGGGATACCGAAAAAAAATTCTAAGTGGGGTGAAATGTTGTAAAAAAAAAAACGTACTTGCGCCATGTTAGCGGTAGTTTTTTTTTTTTGTAAATGTTGTTCACTTTTCAGCACAAATTATGTATTATCTGTTTCTGTTATTTGTTTTCCTAATGTTTTTGTACTTTTAGAAAAATCCAAACATTCTCTATTTTATAAATTTGTTTTGCAGCGCCATTATCTGCAACTAATAACTGTTATGCTCTTTCACCCATAGACATGAGTGAGGGTGCATTGTTTGCGAGCTGAAGTGTAATTTTGATTGGTACCATTTTGGGATACATGGGACTTTTTGATCACTATTTCTTCCAATTTTAGGAGATATGAAATGACCCAAAAATCACATTTTGGGAATTTTACATTTTGTTTTCTTCTACAGTGTTTAGCATATGAGATAAATGATGTTATATTGTAATTTATCAAACTTTTTTATACCAATTATGTGTAACTTTTTAATTTTTTTATATTTTTGTAAAAAATGGCAAAAGGGGGGTTATTTGAACTTTTACTTTTCTTTATACTTTTAAAACTTTTTTTTTTTTACTTTTACATTTAGTCCCCCTATGGTACTTGACCACTAAGATGTACCTGTACACCCTTCTTCTATATATAATCTATGAAGAAGGGTGTACCAAGATGGTGGTTCTATTACTTCCTGTCTGTGGTATGAAGTAATAGAACCATTAATATGGCATCTCCATTCTCTGCTGTTAGTGGTGGGTGTTAGCTGTAATTAGCAGCCGACACCCACCTCCTGTGTAGGAAATTACCAACATCATGATGTACCTATTCGTCATATATCAGTAAGGATCTCAAATACAGAGGACCCTAAGTGATAAAATAACATAAACCCACATGAGATGTCTCAGAACTGGGTCCTACTAACTAGAGGCAAAAGTAAGTGAAAAATCAAGGTACATAAAATATATGAAGGCACCAAAGGATACGTACTCGCAAGTTTTGCCCAATGCTTTGTCTGGCAGATTAAATGCAGGGGTCATGTGACATTTCTTGACATCCTCTTTCTGAAGTGAAGGGCTCTGAATGGTGATGTTAAACATTATGGGCAACATGTAAGAACGGGGCTGCGGCAGTTATTTGGCGTCAAAAACCTGTAGTAGACCTGTTCTATAGCTGTATGAACAGTCGCACTCCAAACTTTGGTGTGATAAGTGCCTGCTCAACACTTTTTAATGCACCAAAGATTTGGGATGTTCTGGAGGGGTGTCGTACCACATTTGCAGAACTAGACACATTGATGATTCTTTGACACCAAATCTAGGTTCATAACAGTTAGAACAGCCAGACCAGGTTAAAGGTGGTGCCTGAGCCAGACTTGTCTTATTGGCACTAGACTACGTCTTATCTGTAGAAGAACAGGTTCCTACATTCTGGCGCATTCTACACTGCTTTAAAGTGATTTAGAACTGGCCTGTTCATTATGTAAGATAATTAATGACTGCATTGGTGACATTCCAACTTACCAAGAAGAAAACAGAAGACCAAGGGAGATGGTGGACTTTGGCAGCACTGGAACAAAGGTGAAGACAGATGTGATCATAAATTTGTAAAAAAAAAAACAAAAAAACTGAAAATGGACAAGTTGTTAAACATCTGACTATGTGCTGTACAATGCAAATGTCTCTGATGGCTCTGAAACATAATTTTGGTAATTATGTCTAGTTGCAGAATATGTTTTAGTATAAAATATGGCTTTAAAGATTCCTATGAAGATCTATTTTTGTTTAGCTACTAGAAGCTCTGTGTGTACATATGAAGCTTTTAGTCAAAATCAAACATATAACAAGTATATTAAAATCTCTGGTGGTATTATCTTTTGCCTTTCTGTTAGGTACAGACCACTTATATTTAGTTCCTAACTGATTGTGAGGATGTAATATGATGCCTGTAACTTCTATCATATTGGGTGAGAATTATGCTCTTTAACACACAGTTGTTTAACATTATTAAGACTAATTCGAGAGTGACCAACATGATGCAATATGATCCTGGTAGCTTGACACAGATATCTGAAGCCATGCTGACTACTGCTTTAGTGTGTGAGGAGGAGAGGATCCATAGAGCAAACATTATGATAGAGGCAGTCTCACACATGATCAATAAGGTTCAAGTAGGGATGTAGGGGGGCAGAAAATACTTAGAAGTCTTGGCCATGTTCCAACCAGTATTGGAAATTTCTAGCTGTATGGCATGTTGCATTGTCTTGCTAGAAGTTCCCATCTACCATAAGGAAGGCAATCAGCATGTATGGTTGTACGTGATCTGCAAGGAAGGATTAATCCTCAAACTGGTTGAAAGTGCCTTCCAAATGGATGAGGGGGCCTCTAGAATGCGATGAAGACATTTCCCAGACTGTAGTACTGTCACCAACAGCTTGTGTTCTTCCAAGAGTGATTGCACGGTATTTGTTCCAGATGTTTCTCACCTGACATGTCAATGACCAAGCAGAAAACATGACTCAAAGAAAGCAACCCTTTACAGATTTCCAATTCTAATGCTGCTGTAAATATTGAATTATTTTCTGCTGATACAGCTTTGTTAGCAGAAGAGCAGTGACCATTTGTCTGCTTTGGAGCCCCGTAGACAATAGGGTTCACCGAACTGTTGTTTTAGACACAAATCTGGAGGCCTCCTGTTGGTGAGCTGCTCCACTGTAGTGTCTCAGTCCACCCTCACACACCTTTTTTTAGATTGCATTCTTCCAAAAAAGGCACATTTTGCTCCACAATTTCCAAGTTGCTTATTCACACTGGCGCCATTTGTCTACTCACAATACACTTTCACCACAGCAGCACATGATCAGTTCACAAACTGTGTAGTTTCAGAAAAACTTACACCCGTGGCTAAAAAGCCAATAATCCTCCCTTTTTGCAATTTTGACAAACTGCCCTTTTTACCAATGACAGTAACAATGGATGTGTGTGCAGACTGCCTATTATACACTTTATGTATTCACAAAGCCAGCTCATAACATATGACTTCCTTCATGATCTATGTGTTGCCAAATTCAAAAGAAGGAAGTAGTTGTAATAATGTTACTGTGTATTTCTTAATCACTGCTTTAATGTAACATTGTCAATAAATAATGAAGTGCCCTCTATGCATGCAGGAGGATTACCCTTTCTACTTATCTGCGTCTAAGGATACAAAAACGATGGCCTAATCCAAATCAGCTCCTCACTAGTATTAATAGCGTATGCTAAAAGCAAAAAACAAAAGTTTTTTATTGCCCAAAAAATTTTAAAGTTTTAGATGGTGGGGTCGTTTT
>JAODAL010058716.1:0-21926 GCA_025379985.1 Phyllomedusa bahiana | reverse complement strand
GCAAAGGTGCGCACAGAATCCCCCCGGTTCTCTGATTGGCTTCATTTTGCACATGTCATGCAGGCTATGCCCTTCTTCTCCCAGAGTGCTTTTTGCCCCATGTGCGCCTTCTCGCAGCCATTTTATCAATCAAAAGCACATTCGTTAAACCCGAAGTACCCCAAAGTTCGACTTCGGTCCGAACGAATTTTCCTGAAATTCTAAAAACGAATTCCACTTCGTTAGAATCAATTCGCCCATCTCTAATATTTATGTTTATTTTATAATTTATTTTTTATATACTTTTTATATTTTTTACTTTTGTTTTTAGATCCCATGAAGGGAGAACTGTTTAACATTTTTTTTTACACTTAGTAATGAATAATCATATTTATATATGCTAATACATTATAATCTGTGTCAGTTTGACACAGGCAGCAATCAGGGCAGCACACAGTGTGCCCTGACTACAGACTTCTTACACAGACAGCCCTGGGGCTACTCTAAGTCCCCAGGGCTGGCTGTGCAGTCATTCCCCGGGTTCTATTAGGTCACCGGGTGTCCCGATCACCCGAGAGAGCAAGGAAAAGCCCTTTGATTATGCTGTGGTCACGAACCACAGCAATCAAAGTGTTAAGCGCCAGGAAGTGGAAATTTCCTCTGCTTCCCGACACTTGCAGAGATTGTGCTAGGAACATAGCTGTGCATTATAGCTCTGCTCTCATCGCTACTGATGCGCCAGGAGCCACAAACCCCCATGTCAAAAGACGTCGATGCAGACGAACAACCACGAATGCTTGTTCGTTAAGGGGTTAATGATTGCGACCATTCATTTAACCCAGTTGTCAGAAGGGGAGAGCTTCAAGGATGCTGCAGTATTGCATTGTACTATACTTTTAACCCCTTCACGACCCTGGGCGTATGAGTATGTCCCAGGGCTGCTAAGGGGTTTTACAGGGGGATCGCTCCGTGACCCCCCCCCTCGGGCACAGCCGCCGGGTGTTAGCGGCAACTCGCCGCTAACTCCCGGCAGTAACAGCGCCGGCGGGTGGCTCCGCCCGCTGGCGCTGTTTTACCATCAGACACCGCGGCTAAGATGGCCGCGGCGTCTGAATGAACGGCGATCGGTGCCGCGCACCGATCGGTACGGTCATTGGATCCGACGACCGGGCATGGTGGTGGGGAGCCTTGTGAAGGCTCCCGTCACTTACCCTGGCCGGTTTGCCCCCACTTCCGTCCGCAGACAGGAAGTGGGGAAACCGCCATCTTTGTACACCCTAATGCATTGCCTATGCAATGCATTGGTTGTATTAACATATCGCGCCACCTAGTGGTCAAGCACATAGGGGGACTAAATGGTTACAGTAAAAAAAATAAATAAATAAAGTTTTAAGTACAAAAAAAAGTATACAAGTTCAAAATCACCCCCTTTCACCATTTTACAAATAAAAAAATAAAATAATAAAAAAGTTACACATACTTGGTATCACCGCGTCCGAAAACAGTCTAATCTATAAAAATATAACATCATTTATCATGTACGCTGAACCGTAGAAGAAAAAAAAATTTCCCAAAAGGCAAAATTTAGTTTTTTGGTCATTTTACCTCATTCAAAAAATGGAATAAAAATAATCAAAAAAGTCGCATGCATTCCAAACTACTAGCGATAAGTACACTTCAGCCCGCAAAAAATGCCCCCTCACTGACGTCCGTAGGTGTTAGTACAAAAAAGTTATTGGTCGCACAAACTGGCGCCGCAGCGCAAATGTCAAAGATAGAAAATGTTTGGAATTTTTTTACGGTACCAAAACATAATGGAAAACCTACATGTTTGGGTTTTTGTCGGTGCGTAACACCTGTAGAATACGATAACACATTATATTTACTGAAGATTGAACGCAGTAAAAGCAAATCACCCAGAAACATGGCGAAAATAAGTTTTTTTTTTCACAATTTGTCCCACTTGGAATTTTTTTGCGGTTTCCCAGTATATTCTATAGTATAGTGAAAAACACAATTTGAAAAGTAAAATCTTGTCCCGCAAAATAAAAGCCCTCATGTGTCTATGTAGGTGGAAAAATAAAAAAGTTATGGCTTTCAGAAGGCGAGGAGGGAAAAACGAACGTGTCACAAAAACCTCCCCCCCCCCGGGTCCTGAAGGGGTTAATATTAGCCAAAAAAAGGGGGGATGAGGTTTGGAGAAAAGGAAAAAAAAAAAAAAAGAAAGGTGGTGGCAGCAAGCGAACAGTCAGTACTTCAAGTTATTGTGTTGGAAGCAAGAAATATGGGCAAGTATAATAATTAGGGCCCAATTGTGATGGCTAGACGACTGGGTCAGGGCAGGTGTGGAGATCTTGTGGGGTGTTCCTGATAAGCAGTGATCAGTGACTACTAATAGTTCTCTTAGGCAGGAGATCTGGTGACCGGGAGACAGAGTCGTGGGCATCCAAGGCTCTGGGTTGATCCACAAACATTACTGGCTGTGATAGAAAGATGTCAACACACAGAACGCGCCCTAAGATGAAGATAACTTGCTGCAGCAACTGATCTTTATTACATCTGTAAACATTTTACAGGCCACTTCTGCAGCAAAATGGCAGTGAGTCACCTCTTTTAGCAGGAAAATGCCCCTTACTACACTGTAAAAACTGTTCAGGAATGGTTAAGGATGATGTCAAAGAGTTATTAGTGTTGACTTCACCCCAAAATCCATTTGGGCCTCTGTTGGATCTGTTTGAAAAACAAGTTTGATCTATGGAGTCTGCATCTCACAACTTGGAGAACTTAAAGGAATGGCTGCTAACTAACATATACCACAGGATGTCTTGAGAGGTCTTAGATATATTTTGTGGGTAGGCGATGGATCCACCTTCAGTGCATTCTGCTTAACTCACCAGGTTGGATAAAACATTTCATGACTGTTGTGAAGTCAGATAACCTTTAGTTGCCCCAGAAATACAAGATGGAATATAACTACAGCAAAGAAGTAAGAATTGGAAGAGCTATTTATTCAATGACGTAAGTGTTGTTACATTCATCCAAGATCCCCCCTTTGCCTTCATCAGTGTGCAGATTGTTTCCTATTTTAGCATTCACTTAATAAGTTGTAAAATCTCTCCGCATTACAAACCGTGTGACACAATGTACCACAATACAGTCATTGCATAATATTTTCTTAGGCTTTCACGGCCTCCCCAGTGAGCGAATGTTGTGTGCAAGGAAACTTTCTCAGAAGTTTAAAACTATATAAATTTTAATGCAGCAACACTTGAAAGAACATAAAATCTGAAATGAACTCTTGAAGAATGCTTTGACTTTTACAATCTGGCCTCATATCCCCTATTGACAGCTAAACAATTAGTGTAAAGGGGTTTTGTAGCTACATATGTAGCAGCGCTGAATTTGTTATTTACCGGTAATCGTTTTATTGTTTTCTGTTAAAAATACTTAGTAGATTAATCTGCAGTCATATCTAAATCCATGGACAATATGTGACAATGAATAATGCAATAGATGGTTTGGTACCTAAAGTTTACAATCACCCCAAATCTTAGCCCCATTCCAACGCATGGAAGACCTTGGACCTCTTTGCCAAAAGGAACTTGTGATAACTTAATAATAGAGTCAAAAAGGGTTGTAATTTCTAGATGTAATAATATAACAAGTTATAGTGACCAGGATTCTGGAGAAGGGTCTGGATACATTTCTAGATGTAATAATATAACAAGTTATAGTGACCGGGATTCTGGAGAAGGGTCTGGATACATTTCTAGATGTAATAATATAAAAAGTTATAGTGACCAGGATTCTGGAGAAGGGTCTGGATACATTTCTAGATGTAATAATATAAAAAGTTATAGTGGCCAGGATTCTGGAGAAGGGTCTGGAGACATTTCTAGATGTAATAATTTAAAACTTTATAGTGACCAGGATTCTGGAGAAGGGTCTGGAGACATTTTAGATGTAATAATATAACAAGTTATAGTGACCAGGATTCTGGAGAAGGGTCTGGATACATTTCTAGATGTAATAATATAACAAGTTATAGTGACCAGGATTCTGGAGAAGGGTCTGGATACATTTCTAGATGTAATAATATAACAAGTTATAGTGACCGGGATTCTGGAGAAGGGTCTTGGTACATTTCTAGATGTAATAATATAACAGGTTATAGAGACCAGGATTCTGGAGAAGAGTCTGGATACAATTTCTAGATGTAATAATATAACAAGTTTATTGTGACCACGGATTCTGGAGAATGGGTCTGGATACTTTTCTAGATTAAAATAATATAGCAAGTTATAGTGACCAGGATTTGGAAAGGGTCTGGATACATTTCTTAGATGAAAATAATATAACAAGTTATAGTGACCAGGATTCTGAGAAGGGTCTGGATACATTTCTAGATGTAATAATATAACAAGTTATAGTGACCAGGATTCTGGAGAGGGTCTGGATACATTTCTAGATGTAATAATATAACAAGTTATAGTGACCGGGATTCTGGAGAAGGGTCTTGGTGCATTTCTAGATGTAATAATATAACAAGTTATAGTGACCAGGATTCTGGAGAAGGGTCTGGATACATTTCTAGATGTAATAATATAACAAGTTATAGTGACCGGGATTCTGGAGAAGGGTCTGGATACATTTCTAGATGTAATAATATAACAAGTTCTAGTGACCAGGATTCTGGAGAAGGGTCTGGATACATTTCTAGATGTAATAATATAACAAGTTCTAGTGACCAGGATTCTGGAAAAGGGTCGCTGATCTAGAGATTTATTGTGATTGCCAGATTGGAGTCAGGATGGAATTTTTTTCCTAAAATGAGGACAATTGGCTTCTACCTCATGGGGGTTCTTGCCTTCCTCTGGATCAACACTGTAGCACAATTGGCTGGACGGACGTCTGTCTTTTTTAGGCCTTACAAACTATATAGCTATGTAACTCACTAAATAAATTTAAAAGATACCTGGATGCTTTTTTAGAGTGCAAAAATATAACAAGTTACAATGACTGGACCTCTGGAGAAGGTCCAGGGATTTATTCTGATTACCAGATTATTGGTCGGGAAGGAATTTCTTGCTAAAATGAGGACAATTGTTCTACCTCACAAGGTTTTTGCCTTCTGCTGGATCAACACATAGAATAGCAGGCTGATCAGGATGGATGGATCTTTTTTTCAGCCATACAAACTATGGGCAACATGTATGAACGTTGGCGCAGAGAGACCAGTTCTAAATAGCCTTAAGGTAGTGAAGAATGCGGCATAATGTATGAAGCTGCTCTTCTGCATGTCATACATACAGGCACAGTGTAGAGCCAATACCACAAGTCTGGCTCAGGCACCACCATTACCCTGTTCTGTTATTCTGCAGGTCATACATACAGGGCAGTGTAGAGCCAATACCACAAGTCTGGCTCAGGCACCACCTTTTCCCTGGTCTGGCTGTTCTTCTGCAGGTCATACATACAGGCCAGTGAAGATCCAAAACCACAAGTCTGGCTCAGGCACCAACTTTACCCTGGTCTGGCTGTTCTTCTGCAGGTCACTACATACAGGGCCTTGTAGAGCCACTCCCACAACTCTGGCTCATGCAGGACCTTCTCCCTGGTCTGGCTGTTCTTCTGCAGGTCATACATACAGGGCAGTGTAGAGCCAATACCACAAGTCTGGCTCAGGCACCACCTTTACCTGGTCTGGCTGTTCTTCTGCAGGTCATACATACAGGGCAGTGTAGAGCCAATCCCCAAGTCTGGCTCAGGCACCACCTGTACCCTGGTCTGGCTGTTCTTCTGCAGGTCATACATACAGGGCAGTGTAGAGTCAATACGACAAGTCTGGCTCAGGCACCACCTTTACCCTGGTCTGTTCTTCTGCAGGTCATACATACAGGGACAGTGTAGAGCCAATACCACAAGTCTGGCGCAGGCACACCTTTACCCTGGTCTGGCTGTTCTTCTGCAGGTCATACATACAGGTGCAGTGTAGAGCCAATACCACAAGTCTGGCTCAGGCACCACCTTTACCCTGGTCTGTTCTTCTGCAGGTCATACATACAGGCACAGTGTAGAGCCAATACCACAAGTCTGGCTCAGGCACCACCTTTACCCTGGTCTGGCTGTTCTTCTGCAGGTCATACATACAGGACAGTGTAGAGCCAATATCACAAGTCTAGCTCAGGCACCACCTTTACCCTGGTCAGGCTGTGTTTCTGCAGGTCATACATACTGGTCAGTGTAGAGCCAATACCACAAGTCTGGCTCAGGCACCACCTTTACCCTGGTCTGGCTGTTCCAACTGTTCTTTGCCAATCATAAATGTGTCTACTTCTATGAATGTGGTGCGACGCCCCCAGAACGCCCCTAAAATTTGGCGCATTAAAAAGTTTCTGTGGTGCATTACAAAGGGACTTACTGCGCCAAAGTTTGAAGTGCACCTGTTCATACATTCTTTTTAGCTCAAAGTATAACAGAAAACTGCCACAGCCCCGTTCATACATGTCGCCCTATGTTACAATATTTGTCCCACAACAACAGCTGCGAAACATTATACACATACGATAAAATTAGAAGACAATCACGGAGCACCACACACTTACTAAAATTGTTCCGTAGGTTCTTAAAGACAAAAATACCCAAGTCCTCCAGGGGTTAATTTTTTTTCCACTGCTTTACTATTGTATGGGTGTTATCCTGCTTCTTTATTTTATTATGACAAGTAATCTATAAACAGCCAGCGATTTCATTTTTATTTAAAATGAAATACATAAAAGAAGGAATTCATTATATATCTGGCATCATAAAAAAAACAAGAATAACATAAAAATATTCAAAATAAAAACCCTCTAAATTAGGTGTAGTTGCTCTGGAAATTTGGTTCTAATTACATTGTTTAGATTCAATGTTTCCTCTTCTCGGCAACATTCTCCAGAATTGTTTTCCCATATCTGTTGTTGGCCTTTTGTAAAATGTTTTGACAGCTATTTTTGATGAAATATATACAATTTGGTCATTAACCTTTTATCTGACTTGCTTGCTTTTCCCCCGGTAAGATGTTTTCTCGAAGGTTTACTCAACGTGTTACATTTCTTTCAGTGTTTCTAGAATTCTTTGTAAACTGCCTTCATTACGATGATGAATTACTGATCTATCAGAGCAAGTTTGTTGGTGTAAGGCTTTTGCTATGTGTGGACAGACACAGTATGTTATTTTATTCTTGCTTGCTCCATACAATTTCTTTAACTCTATGGCAAACCCCCCTCCGGTGCCAGTTTTAACATTCCAGCTGTTGTACATTTATCTTTTTCTTCAACAAATACTTATCATCCTTTCACATTTCAGAGCGAGACTTTGGGGCAGACAATATATTTGTGGGAAAGCCCAGGGAATCTGGCAGCAGGTTCTACTAAGTTGCTCTGAGATGGAATATTTGGTTTCAAGGGTGTTCCTAGACACTTAAAATTGTAGCACTTTTTAATTTAATGTATAGATGTATACAAATTCTATACAGAAAGCCTAATGGAAGTAATAACGGTGATAGCCTCTAGCAAAATCTGTCCATGTCGAAGTGTGAATTCCGCTATTATTACTTGGTTTAACAATGGCTATTGGAAAATAGAAAAACCTCTTGTTAAGATTTAAATCGTTTTGGGGACTTGTGTTGTCAACGACTTGTAAAACTGAATTATGAGACAGAGAAACAATGTAATATTAGAAAGAGCCATACGATGGGGAGATGGGAATAAGAGATTGTTATGTCGCCTGAGTATCATAGTTCATATAGAGGAATATTTCATTTCCTCTGCATAAAATAATGACTATGTGTTATTTTTCTTACCAAGTAAGAACATATTTTTCGTTCCCCTAAACTTCCCACAATCGTAGGAGACTTCCCACAATCGTAGGGCTATTCTGTCCTAAAGAAACAGTATTAAATGGCATTGTCCTAATCTGTCCGGTCATCTGTATAAATAGATATGCCCTTTGATGAGCAGAAGGAGTATTTATTCACATGAAAGATGTGATGGGTCACGACCCTCAGGCTGTGGTGCTTTTAGAATACAGGTGGAGGGACACCTTGGACCGTCAAATCGATAAACATGTCTGTAGCATTTGAGGGGGTTGTGAAATGCTCCTAAAAATACCAATCTCTGAGTACAGTGGTCCCTTGAGTTAGTGGCCTAAGGGTACAATATTTCCAATATACTATAATCTTTGCTGGGACACTGAATCTTAAAGCCATAGTCACCATACAATGTCACAGACACAGCTGATCTGCGGCTCACGTGATTGATGGAAGATCCAACCAATTATTATAAACACATTATTTGTAAAATATCTTAATAAGTAAGGTGCATGCAGTGACTTGTGGTCTATAGCATCTCTCTTTAGTACAGTGCGTACTACATGTCCAGTACTGCTCTTACATGTATTAGTGCGGTGCATGCAGTGATTGGGAGTCTAGTAGCGCCTCTCTACAGTACAGTGTGGTACTATGTCTTGTACTGCTCTTACATGTATTAGTGAGGTGCATGCAGTTATTGGCAGTCTATTTAAGTATGGCGCCTCTCTTACAGTATAGTGAGGTGACTACATGCCTGTACTGGCACTCATGTACTGTAAATATTAGTGAGGTGCATGCAGTGATTGGGAGTCTAGTAGCAGCCCCCCGTCTTTACAGTACATTTTTGTGGGGTGATACCTATGTACTTGTACTGCTCTTACATGTATTAGTGAGGTGCATGCAGTTATTGGCGTCTATAGCACCTCTCTACAGTACTAACAGTGAGGTACTTACAGGGGGTCATGCGTGACTATGCCCCTCTTACATGTAAATTAGTTGAGGGTGCATGCAGTGATTGGGAGCCTTCTAAGTAAGTCGCACTGTCTACGTTACAGTATGTGGGTTGGGTACATAGTGGTCTTGTAACTGCTCCCTTACATGTATTAGTGAGGTGCATGCAGTGGTTGGTGGTCTATAGCGCCTCTCTCAGTACAGAGCGATGCTACATATCCCGTCCTACTCTTACATGTGCCATACATAGCGGCTCCTTTTGGCACCAGGTGAGGTGCTAATTTTTTTGTTTTCTGGTATGGTGTGTATAAAGTACATGACTCAAAGAAGCTCCTGTCCTCATCATAGAAAGTCATTGGCTATTACATTGAAGGGCTTGCATTATCTATATGAGGTATATGCTTCACTTTCATTAATCTCCATTTTACATTATGCTGGATCATATTTTGGGACTTTGGAACCAAATATCAGTTGTCCATGGCGTTTTTCCATGGTTTCAACATACAATGGTTGTCCCAAAACTAACATTGTATGATGAGGGGCCAAGGTATTAGGTGTAGTGAAGCCAACATTATTAATCTAATCCGCATATGTCTGCCCTTTCTTGTCCCTTTTATATCATTTCTACTGATTCTTGTTTTTCTCTATAGATATGCAGAGAAGGCAGGGTCTTGCTGATGTAAGGCTGAAAATCTGTACCATTTGCCTTAACAATTCAAAAGTCTGCTGCCCTATCTCCCCTCTCACAGCATGAGTCTCAGCTAAAGGATGAGGCAGAAGGAATGGGAACTTGTTTCCCCCTTGTCCTTGTCTCATTACCATTTTATTCTAGATGGATATTTTGGTGACTGAGAAGTTTGATGATTTTTATTTGAAGCACAGACCTTTTACGACACTTATCAGTCTTAGACCTGGTTCACATCAGTCTTAGACCTGGTTCACATCAGTCTTAGACCTGGTTCACATCAGTCTTAGACCTGGTTCACATCTGCACTGTTATTTCAATTTTCCTGTTTCATCACTCAAACAGAAAGCTGAAAATAACAGCGGAACAGGATCTGCTTCATGACGGACCCCAATGGTGGCTGATGGAGCCCAAAGACTATTTTTTATTCTACCTTTTTCATAATTTTTGACAGAATATGTAATGGAGGCTCCTAATTGAACCTCCAATGCATATCAGAACCAAGCATGAATGGGAAAATTTTTAAAAACTTGGAAACAATGTTTAAGTGGATAGATATCTTAGTAAAAGTTGAGATATCTGTTTATCCTCCAACTCACCAGTAATCAACAGCATGATCCAAGGGCAACACTACATAACAGTTTCTTCCTTATTAAATAAGGCTCTGTTCGCATTGCTGCTAATGTGTCCCATCTGGGTTCCTGTCACATTTGATGGCAACAATTGCACAGCATGGAGTTCATGAAACATTAAAGAGGTTTTCTTACCACAAAGATTAGCTTTTAACATGTACGGAAAGGTAAATGATGACTATTAACAAATACATTGCTGTTATGATTTGCTTTGTTCAGGATAACTCTGCTTTTCTCTTGGTTACCGACCACCTCTCCCTGCTCCTTCCATTATCTGATTGCTCCAGCTGCCCTCTCCCACCATGGTGAGTCACTTCCTGCTGAGTCCTATCTTTAGCTTGTCTATTTAAAAGGGTGGTCCCACGAAGCAAAGTCAAGTGCCATGGTCGCGCATGAGATTGGGAAGGGAGGTGATTGCGGTCATCCTACTTATTCACTTCTATGGGAGTTCCGAATATAGCTGAATGTGTGCACTGCCCACCGCATTCTCATGCACGGTGGGCGTGCAGCTATCTGAGAGCAGACCATGTCACTAGACTGTGGTTCGTGGGAACACTCCTTTAAATAAACAAGCTCCTGTGCTAAAGATAAGACTTAGCAGGAAGTGGCTCACCATGGTCACGGAGAGCAGCTGGAGCAATCAGTTAAGAGAAGTAGCAGGGAGAAGTGGTTGGTAACCAAGAGAAATGCTAGCAGTGGATAAAATCTTCTTTAGCTCCTGAACAAAGCAAAATCAAAACAGCAATGTATTTGTTAATAGTCATCATTTACCTTTCTGTACGTGTTAAAAGCTGATCTTTGTGTTGAGAAAACCCCTTTAATGTTTCATGAGCTTCATGCTGTGCAATTGTTGCCATAAAATGGGAGGGAGGCGATTGCAGTCATCCTACTTATTCACTTCTATGGGAGTTTTGAATGTAGCCGAATGTGTGCACTGCCCTCCACATTCTCATGCACGGTCGGCACGCAGCTAGCTGAGAGCAGACCATGGTACTAGACTTTGCTTCATGGGAAAACCCCTTTAAGTTTATGACAGGTTTTAAACATTAGAGCTCTGTAGCTGTATACACAACAGATTATAAACCTATTGCACCCATATCACTGTAGTAGGAATAGATACGAATACCAGAGCTGATATGCCACTTACTGCTATAGCACCACCTATTGCCTAACCAGTGTGAGTCTGAAACTAGCAGTAGCTCTGTGAAACAGCATGGTTAACAACTCCTTTAATGGTAAATCATAGGACCCAGTTATAAACAATGAGATCCAGTGGTGGCAACTTGGATCTATGTGGTCAGGGCTGGGACAAGGTAATCTGGTGCCCTAGGCAATTAAGACACAAAGCGCCCCTCAAATGGAAAATTCAACATACTCCATGCCTCCTTGTGCCCCCTTTTCTGCTTTGGATGGTGGCGCCCTAGGCGGTTGCCTACCTTCGCCTACCCATCATCCCGACCCTGTATGTGGTCATAGATTTGACCCCACATTATGTCTTCTGTTTTATTTAGAAATCATGATACTAGTGTCCACAGAGCCTAGGGAAGTCGAATTGACATGGAATGACCTTCCAACCAATTCTTGTCGCCCTCCCTATGACCTTTCCGAGGCATCAATCCTTAAAAGCTTTAGAACCTATACTGCCATATTTAATTTGATCGCTATTTTCTTTGTTACTCCATTGAGTAACCTCCATATAATCTAATGTGGTTTTACGTGAGTGCTCTCAATTATACCGTGTTAAATGAATTCTGTTATGTTGCCAAATGTCTAACTTTAACTCCAACCATAAAAACTAACTTGATGTATTTACTACGTCACTTAGAAATTACTGTCTACATTTTTGAAAAAAATTGGCATAGGCACCAATAGTTTAAAGTTAAAGCACTCATTGCCATTTGGCAGCACAGTAAGCAAACATTTTCAACTTATATTTCTCTATATGTGGCTCCATTCCATTTTCCAACAGATGTGCAAAAATTTCCACACAAAAAACATTATATCAGTAAATATATAAATTCAAAAAAAAATTAAAGATTGCATTTTAAAATATTAAAATACAAGACAAAGTGAGAATTCCTGAATCCCAGGCGACATCGTATGTGAAACAAATATCATAACGAGAGGTTCCGACGCTCTGACACATCTAGAGGTCATGAACCTCAATATAAATATTCTGCAGGAAAATAATTAAAGGAAGCCCCTAGAGCTTAAGTCGGGGTGGTAAGGGATTTCTTGTGTATAAGCCTCTTATTCCCCTTAAGGAAAATCAGTCATTCAACCTAGAGGTTAATATAGATTATGACCACTGATTAAGAGGGTCTATAGGATTTTCAATCAACGGCCATACAACCCCACACAAAGAGGATTTTCATAGCTGGGCAGAATGTTTTTAATGATTATACGTGGTGGTAACTCCTTCAAGCTTTTGTGCATGCCATGTGCTTTATTAAATTAGCAAGATTCCTTGGTGCAAAAAGGTTATAAGTATTGTGCTGGATGCCCTGTGATGCCTTATTGTATGTGTACTCAGCAACATTACAGCATAAAGGACCTTAATTACGGAGACTTTAGCAGGCAAACTATTTCAAATTTCAAGAAGAATCTGTCTGGTATGGAAAAAATCAACCTAGTTGTTGTTTGCATTGATCTTAACGCATAAGGATCAAGAGCCTTTATTGATAAAGTATGTTAAAGGGGTTCTCTCACTACATTGATTCATCTTACCTCAGTTCTGTTTTCTTGGTTTCACTTTGAATTCAGGGGCGTGTTTACTGTCTCCTACTAGGTTGCAGTAGAAGCCAGGTCTGTAGCTATAGCAACCAGTGTTGGCAGCCTATCAGGAGAGATCGAACAGGTCTGTAACTATAGCAACCAGTGTTGGCAGCCTATCATGAGAGAATGAACAGGTCTGTAGCTACAGTGACCTGAGGAGCTGATGCAACTCATACAAGAGGCGATATCTAGGAATAGGTAGGACGCTGTTAATGGACACATATTGCAAAGTGACTTGTTTTTGCAAGATCTTTTACATAAAAAGCAGCAATCCTTGTAATGAAAAAAACCCCCTTTTAATTTAAATCTTTTAAATGGTGTCCAGAAAACCAATATCCGGGAAAACCAAAAGGGCTGAAGTAAACAGGGGGGGGCATTTTGTTTTTGTCTTGCTTTTCATTAAGAAGTCTTCTCACCACAGAGATTAGCTTCCAACATGTAGTTACAGATATAGTTGAAGACTTTTTCTAAAAATAATTTGGTCTTTTGATTTTTCCCTTTAAACTCTGGAAAATAATAAAATTTGTATCTGAACGGGAGTGCATCTTTTTCAAATTTACCTGACCATAACTTGTTTGTCCTGATAAGACAGGGGCAAAGGGCAGGGATAAAAAGTCACCAGGGATGAGAGCCACCCGGGAACAAACCTTATTATCCGAACAAAATTAGCTTTTGTTTTTTTGGGATAAAACGGGTTTTTTCCACCCCCAAAGGCCTTTGTAGAAAAACCCTCCACCCTTTATGAAAAATGAATCAGCTAGAAGAGAAGCAAAGAAAGCAAACCCACTGCTAAAAAACCAGCCACAACCTGACGAACGAGAGTGAAAGAAAAGCCCCAAAACTTCAAGGTGAAAAACCTCTTTAATGAAACTAGATTTTTACAAAATAGACCTAATCAACAAAAAAACAGGGCCCCGGGTGGGCCATAACTGAAAATTCTTTTTTAGTAAAATACTTAAATTTTCCCCCTACCAGAGGGGTTTTTTTAGAAATTTAAAAGGGATTTCCCTCTGCCAATGGTGTTAGCAATTGGTGGATTTCCCCCTGCTTTTGGACATTGCCCAACCCGTGTTTTGCAGATTATGCTTAAAAAAAGGACAAAACCCCTTTTGAAAACGGAAGGGAAACCCCCCCAAATTTGACAAATTTCAGTTATAAAATTTCTGTAAAATTTAACCCAAAAAGGGTTTAAAGGGGAAATTTGGGCCCAAAACCCTCAAAAACTGGGGGGGGAAAGTCTAGATGTAAAATTGGACAATGACCAACCCCTTGTGGTTAAAACGGGCATAATAAAATAAGTGGGGGCCCTCATATATATCTCCCAGGGTTTTTGGGATACTTTTGACTATTCCACCCCCCTTTTAAAACCCAAAAATTTAAAAAAATCAGTGATAAACCTATCAGAAGGAAGTAAAAATTTGGGTTTAAAATTAAGTTTTTTTTCTGTAATTTTGGGTATTTTTTTGTGTCAACCCCCATTTTTTAATGGGGGGTCTTTTCAGGGAAAAAAAAGGGGTTTTTTTTTGGGGGGATCCCCCTTTGGGCGGGGCAAAAAAGGGGGAATTTTAAAACCTAAAAAAGGAAATAATACATTTGGCCCCAAACCCTAAAATACCCTCCCCAAATACAGGGGGTTTTTGAACCCCATTAAAAAGGGGAATGTTTGGGGAAAATCGGGTTTTGGGAAAACCAATTGGCAAAGAAGACATCAACTAAAAGTAAAAAAAAAATGTCCTTAAAACCTTTTGTAATGGCAAAAGGGCATATATAATAGCGGATATAAGACGGGGCCTGTGATTTACTTTTTTCTTTGGGTTGACTACTCCTTTTGTTTGGTCGTTTTTGGGCCCTTTGTTCACACGCATTAAAATTTTGGACAATTTTCAGCCCCAAAAATTTTTACTTTGCCTGAGGCGAAAAATTAAACGGCGGGAATCCGCCCCAGTCAAAAGGGTAATCCAAAGTTCCCTAAAAGAACTAAGGATTACGTCTCCCTCCCCCCTCGCGAAAAAGCTGGGGGGGGAGAATCTTTCATGTGAATTACAACGGCGTAAACCGCCGCAAATTTAATGCTGTCTAAGGGGGCCCGGCGAGGTCCCGGGCCCCCCCCCCCCCCCCCCCCCATCCCCAGGGGCGAAATTTCCCGGCCCTAATTACCCCCGCAAATAACCGTGTAAACCCTTTACCCTTTAAGGAGTTTGAAAAATGTTTTTTTTCATAGACTAATTAAAGGTTATTTTTAACGAGTTTTAATTCCCACCGTTAACTTGCAGAAATTGGAAAATCGGGGTAAAAAATCCCCACCAGAACCTCGAAAGGGAAGTTTTTATGTTTTTTCCAATATTTGCATGCTCCCTTTGGGTATTTTCAATGTTCCTCTTTTTCCCCAAAAACATCCCTTTTTGGGGTTAAATTTACAATTTAAAATTGTAAGCCATAATGCGAGTAAAAGGAACAATTGTAAATAATGACAATCTCTCTACTTCGCTGGGGAATATAACAGCACTATATAATGAAAGCCGAAGTAACTGCTACATATCCACTGGAAAATAAGCTTAAAAAAATTTTTGATGTTTTTATTAAAAAAAACATTTTTAAAAACATACAGGGCCTTTGGCAGAAAAAAAAAAAAACCCCAAAAGATTTGGAGGGCCAATAAAAACCCCTTTGAAGATCCAGGATGGCAAACGCTTGGGAAAACAATTTTTCCCTTTAGTTTTAGCTAATTTTCTTAAGTTCAGGTGTTAATCCAACAAGTCAAAATGTTTTTTTAAAACACCCAAATTCAAAAATTCGGCCATATTAAAACCTAAAACCGATCCCAAACTAACCAAAAAAGGGACAACCCAATCCCCAGTATAAAACTGGAAAAAAACCCAAAAAAAGCCCATCAGAAATTTAATACAAAAAAACCGTTTTAAAAAAACCCTAAACCCAAAAAGGGGGGGGGGGGTAATAAGGTATTTAAAAAACGGGATATCTATCATTTTTTTAATGGGGGTTAAAAAATTACGGGGAAACTGTGTGAGTGTCCGTTTTTTGGTTTTATTTTTGCTACGTTTTTTCAAGGTTGAAAAAATGGCCGAATTGATGTTTGGGATGTTTTCGAACAGAGACCTTTTTTGGAAATTAAAACCTTTTAAAGACACCGGGATATATAAGAAAAATTAACTACACTAAGGAACTTGTTTCCCAAAACGTTACCAAACCTGGACCCCTCCAATTGCTATTTTGTTTGAGCCCCTTTCATGCGGGGTTGTTTTTTCCTTTTTTTCCACAAGCATTTTACCAAATTTAACCGAGTAAAAAAAGCCACCCCGAGTTTTAAACCGGGGCACCAAACTTTTGTCAAAAAAAAAAACCGAAAATTTAATTGACTCGAGTATAACCCCTGGGTAAAAAAAAGGGGAAAAACGGTAAAATTTCAAAAAAAAAAAATAAAATCCCAACAAAAATTACATAGGGCAGTTTAAATGCCCCCCCATAGGAAAGGAAAAAGGCAGATAAAGGGTCCCCCAAAAGGGCATTTATAGGCGGGTTTTGGCGGGTCCCCCGGGCCCCAACACAGCCCTGAGCGCCACAGTGACTCGAAAAAAACCCCAGGAGGGTTTTTTTCAGCACATTTTTTGTGCGAAAAACTGTTTAAAAAAAAAAGTGATAAACCCTATGTTTTTAAAAAAGTTTTTTTTTAAAATAAATCATCAAAATTTTTTTTAAAGGGGGTTTTGCCAAAAAACCCTCCATTTAAATCTCCTGTACCTCCTTCAACCTTTTGTGTTCAAATGGGGGGGGTGTGTGATATGTTTGAATTGCATATCATTTGAAAACTGCGGTTTACAACACCGGGCCCTTTCCCCCCGGGAAAGCAAAAAAAAGGCCCTTTTAGGGTAAGCATTATGATAGCTAAAGGTAAATTTTTTTTTGCCCACAGCAAAAGAGAACCTATTTTAAAAATCCCTGCGGGAACCAAAGCGGGGTTTTTTTTTTTTCTTTTTAAATTCCAATGCACAAACCTCATTGGGTTTTTTTAAATTTTTTTTGCACTTTTTTGGCCCTAATTCCCGGAGGATTAAAGGGGAATGGGGGTGAAATAACAGCACCCGGGGTTTTTTGAAAAAACTAAATTTAGCGCCTGAAGAAAGTGATGTCGAGCATGCCCTGCCCAAAAACGGAGTAAAAAGCTTTAAAGCCCGGGTTTTTCCCCCCTGGACACAACCCTGAAAACAAGGGATCACAAAAGGAGCAAAAAAAGAAAAAAACAGGCAGAATTTTTAATAATAATGAATGTGAAAATTTTTTTTATTAAATTTGCAATTTCCCCCGTCTTTTTTTTAAACTATCGGAAAAACCCCCTTTTAAAAGTTTTTTTTCCCAGGGGGGACATAAAAAATTACTTCAGTTTTCTTTAAAAAAAAAAAACCCGGGGTTGGGGGTTTTGTACCCCAGCCTATCCCCACGGTGGGGGGCCCAGGGAAAATTGGGTAAAGCGAACTTAAATTGCATTTTCCCAATTACACTATAAAAAGGGAATTTTAATAAAAAATAGAGAGAATTTTCAAGCTGCTGAAAACAGCAAAACCGCACAAAAACGGGGAAAAAAACCACACTGTGTGAAAGCCCCTGTATGTACCTTGACACATATCCACTAATTAACAATGTTTGCAATAATGTGAAATATTTTGATTGATAGCATTCCTTTCCTATTTTACATCATTTTCTACAGCTGCTACTTAATTGGTTGTTAATTGTTCCCATTAAAGATGTATGATTCTGCAGTCACGCTGCACTCTCTGGGGTGGGGAGCAATGCGGGCAAGTCATGTGCAGAGGGCAGCTTCTTAAAAGGGCCTTTTCGTTCTCTTTTTTAAGTGCTCGCTTTTTTTACCTTTTGTAAGGGCCTCCCCTATTATGCAGAGTAAAATTTTTTGTTTAAATCCCAAACACAAAAAACAAATCCCCCGAATCCGACACACAGGCCAGTATGTAAATATACTAAATAGGATTTTCTTTAAATTAAAGTTTTTATGGTTTCGAGGCGTAGCTTATTAACATCTAATCCCCTCCACTGGGAGAAACTAATCCTCTTGTAATTAAAAAAGAAGGTCAACCACCTCAAAGCCAGAACAATGGAGGTAAAATCTCCCCTTTTAACCGGGGAGGCTAATAAAAGCAGTCAGCCATTTACATAAGGACACAACTACTAATACTAATGCTATTGTAAACCTTCTGCAAGCAATATGACATTCCCAAGAGTCAAGCAAAAGGGTTGGGGACAACTCATTTTCACTGGAACTCTTTTATGTCTGGTTTTAAGAGGACTTTCAATGTCTTGTTAAGATTCTAAACATATATAGAAGCGGCACTAATATTAAAAAAAAACTTTAAATAAGTCTGCAACAGATGCCCCCAGTAAGCCAACCCTCACTCACCAAGAAAATGTCCAAAAATACAAACAAGGGTCGTCAGCATACCCAAAAATCCCATGCTGATTATTCAAGTGAGTACATGATACACAAAAATGCAACTCGGCCCCAAAAAACTTTAAATGCTGACCTACTTGTTTGTTTTCTACAGTGTCTTGGTTTCCTAATTTTTGGAAGGGGAAATGAGAAGGGAAAACACACAAGGTTTTTGGCCCACATAAAAACAAAATGATATGTTTGTTGGGCCCCAAAAAATGAATAAATTGTGTTATCTCTAACAAAGAGATTAATTACTTTTTGATTGTTTTTTTAAAGCCTGTACCTTCTCACTAAATTAAAAAACTTTGCTCTCATGTCATTTTAGAGCTGGGGAACGGGCGATATACAAAATTTCACTAAAAGAACCACCCACAGCCAACCCGGAAAAGTGGGGAAAAATGGAATCGAACTCATGTGGAATCTGAGAAAAAGGGTAACAACCCCTTTTTAAAAAGGGCATATTAGGTCTATAAAAGGTTTCCCAACCATACTTAGCAGCTATAGAAACTCTGTTTCTCTGTATACCTCTACTTGGTATGCTTTTAATAAAATGTGTTACACGCTCCATCAGGCAGTATTCTACCTTAGTGGATTGCTTTTGAAGAAAAATATCTTTGTAATACATAGTATTTCTTTACAAACACAAAACCAATAACACAGCACAAACAGCATTAAAAACAATCAAAAAAACATGGGGGAAATTTTTGGGAAAAACATTTCTGCTACTTTGAACAATAAAATTTTAGGTTCTTAGTTACATTTTTGATTTAAAACTGTGTAAGCCCCCCTGCCACAGCAAGCGACCTCAGTACAGGTTTGGGGGAACCTACCCAATGCACCTCTCTTTGGGGCCTTTTAGAAATCCTCATTTTTGGGGAAAAGAATTCAACTACAAGCTCTATGCATTGATTTTAAAAAAATTTCAGCCACCCCCCCCTACAAACATCAAAAAACATCCAAAAAGTTTTATTTTTAAAAAAGAATAAAGGTCATCTGGTGTTGCAGTAAAATGAAAACACAATCCAATACAGAACACACTATAGCACAAAAATACACCTTCGATGGGAGGGGGGCAAAAACAGTTTTTTTTTTTTTTTTTTAAAAGTACTTTAAAAAACCAAACATGCTTCTGCTTTTTTGGGGGAATGGCGCCCACACTTTGGTTTTTTGTGCCCACTCACGGGGTTTTTAAAAATCAATCACAGTACTGCAGTTGGTCTTCTCTCCCTAAATTTGGAGGTCTGAACAGGCCAAGAAGGAAAACAATAGAGTAGGTTCCCACCGTATGAGGTCCCCTTTGTCATTGGCAGGGGGGCTTTTGATAAAAAAAGGGGAACAAAACCCCCCAAAAATTTTTCAGTATTCTAATACAGAAATCTTTCCCAAAAATTCCTAGTTTTTTATTGTTTTTAGTCTAATATGTGCTGCGATATTCTTTTGGTTTTTACATTTACTGAAACCCCGTTACACCTTGCCTTTAAAAAAAAAAAAAAACCCTTTTCGGAGTGCAGACCAAAAATGTTTTTCTATAGTATTTCTTAGTTCGGGACGTTTGGGTTGTATTACTAAGAGGCATATGCCTCCCCTTTAGTCCAAAAAGAAGCTGCTCAGGTAATCACTGCTGGTTTGCCTTTCAGCTGAGAAAGATGAAGCAAACCACATGTTTACCCTACCATGGTCACTACATGAGAAATAAAGAATTATATGCAGCCATTCAAATAAATTGGCTGTCTATGTAGTACATGGCTTAAAAGGCGTAAAGTACCTCATTAGGGAGAAGCACCATGTGAATGTGTGGGGACTTATATTCCATGGTTGCTCCACTGCAATTCTAATATATTCAAATGAGCTGATAGGAAAAGAACTAGGAATCTGCAGCGCCACCTATTGGATGTAGTGTGGTTGTTTGCAGCTTAATTTATGTTATGGCTTTACTCCCAGTCATATTGCAAGTCTTAGTGAGTTGGATTTGACTTGAGGAACACTCCATTCAATAGATGACTTTGCAAAGTGCTAGCTCTTTTTCCTTAAAGGGGTTTTGCCATGAACTCATTTCATACCTCTTTTATTCAGCTCCAGCTCTCAGTGTGCACAAAAGGGGCGTGTGTGATTTGTATGAATTGCATATTATGTGACCTAGCAGGCTGACATCACTTGCCTTTCTCCACAATGTGCTCTCTCTAGTCAAAGAAAGGTCTGTTTATGTGAAGAGCTCTGAATAGTTAGAAAGTGGCTGTGTGGGTAGCGATTCTGCCTTCCAACATAGGGGTTCTAGGTTCAAATCCCTTTTTTTGTCGCAATGCACATGATTGAGGTTTCTTTTTATTTATTTGTACTGTTTGACTAATTACTAAAGAGTACAGGGGACAGGAGAAGAATGACAACACCTGGGGTTGAACACTCAGCAGTGAGTGTGTGTGATGACTAAGCAGGGAAGAGACTGGCAGTAGCTGCCTGAGAGGAGAGGTGATGTCTGAGCATGTGCGGCCAGGACTGAGGACCTCTCATCCTTGGTCGTATACCCTAGAGATGAGATGTACACTATGGATCACTAAAGGATAATGGTAGAGAATTTTTAATAATGATAAGTGGTGAAAATGTTTATTATTTAATTTGCAAACTTTTCACATCAATTTTACTTTGTGGCAAAACCCCCTTAAGCTTATTTAAAAATATGTAATACATTGTCAGACTTGAGTCTGCCAGATTAGGAGTCACTTAGATATCTCCTGTATAGTGATCAGTACACGAGAAATGGAGTATTATAGGGTGGGCGCTCAAATGAATGGGCAACCATGTCATACATGGTCAGGGCTGGGTCCATTCTAGCTCACAAAGGGAAGACTGAAGTAGGGGGAACCAACTATATGATGTTTATATTCAGGGCTGGGACGACGGGTAGGCAAAGGTTAGCGGCTGACTAGGGTGCCACTTCATCCCAGGTAGAAAGAGAGGCGCAAAGATGTATGGAGTGGGCTGAATTTTCCTTTGGGGCAGGGGGCGCTTTGTGCCTTATTTCCTAAGGCACCAGATTACTTTGTCCAAGCCCTGCCCCTATTAGAACATATAAACAGCGACTGTCTTGTGGAAATGGCCTCATTAAATTAAACTTTTCATTTCATCCATATTTGTTTTTCCAATAAGTCTGTTGAATTAAATTAAGGGAGTGACCCAAAGTATAGTAATAAATAAGCAAAAGGAACTTTAAGTCATAAAAATTCTAAGTCCTTGAAGTGTTTCTAAACATTTGATGTTATTCATTCACCAACTACTTCAAACCAACATGAAATATATATAGGATTTAGGAGACTGCTTCAAATGAACATTAGGTCAATGCCGAAATCTCCAGACCATTTCATTAACTGAGTTTCACACTGGATAAAAGAAAGGCTGGATTTTCAGAACAAACTTGCTCTTCTACAATGAATATCCCTTTAAGCTAAAATTGTTAAACTTAAACTCCGTTTTTATTGCTGCTTATACAGAATATTATTCATTAACATGCAGCTTCATATTTGCAGTCTATATCATTAGTGAATGTAAAATTCAGCATAAATGTAATACTAAAAAATTATATTTTTAGACAAAGTACCA
>JAODAL010058715.1:0-21926 GCA_025379985.1 Phyllomedusa bahiana | reverse complement strand
TTGGACCATCCCCCCTTGGTGCATTGGGGACCCAATGTTCCCCTATTTTCCGTCACCACATTCGATTTCATTGGGCGGGGAGAAAACCCACCATCAAATTCTTGCTGTATGACGCGGAGCAGTTGCCCCCTGTGTGACTTCGCTCGCCGAGGAAACCGCTGTAGAAGCGTGACCCCCCGGGTGCCCTACAAAAAGTGGTATGATGAGCAGCACTTTGGGGCTGAGATGGTGGGGGTGGGGGTGGGGAGGGGGCGGGGGAAACATTGGGCAGGAGCACAGTTTGAAAACGTGGAGGGAAAGCTGGGTCTCCTTCCAAGTTGTTGATGTGGCGGGCGGGAAGCACATTTCCCCATGGGGTCGTAAAGGAAAGTCCGGGCCCCTGCCCGTAGTTACAGATCCACCGCCAGCTGCGGCCCTTGGAACAAACCGATAAGCCAAGGACTGGCCCACCTTCTGTTCTACATATTTGTAAAGGGGCTGTATTGCCTTTTTGGAAAATAAATTACAGCTTGGAACTCCCCCCTTTGGCTCGGCACGGGCAATTAGTTCTCGACGGTGCAGAGTCCACCATTCGGAAAGGGGGGGACTGCTTTACCAAAAAACTTGGACAGGAGCACGATAGCTTCTGCACCTTGGGATTTTGGAACCTACTGTTTTCTCTTTCAATTGCCTCTTTGAACGACTGCTACACCATGAGTAGGAGGAGCAGAGCATCTGGCCCGGAGATGATGGAAAAGAAAAACAGCTCCCTTCGCAGAGGTGGTGGACCTTGCTGGCTGCAATGGCATGGTGCCAAAGGAGCTGTTGCTGTTGCGGGCAGCAGGAAGGACCACCCACTAAACCCCGTTTCTCCCCGGCCCCCGGGTGGTGACACTGATTTTTTACGCAGGGGGGTGGTGCCAACGTTTGCTCCCGGGCCACGTTCACTTTGACCACAATATACATAAAACCCAAATCGGCCCTGGGGTCTTTGCAAAAACGCCAACCCCAAAGTACTGATTTTACTGCCAACGCTCCGTACTGGTGACTACACCCCCTGCGCCTTGCTGAGCCCCGTGCCCTACTTTCTTGGACCTGTGAAGGGGGTTTTTCTCCCCCGGGGTTTCGCTTGGCCCCCTGACAGAAAACACTGCTGCAAATCCTGCTTACTCACGGCCACACTCCCCACTTGCTGGCTGGGGCCGCTGCCTAAAGGGCAAGCTGACCCCCCTCTTCTCCTGACGATGAATGAAGCCCTTGCATCCCCCCGGCCCCCCAAGTGCATCATCGATTACCCCCGTTTGTTTTCCCACTGTTTTCCTCCCCCAAAGGGTCTTGTATGCAGAGGGGGGAACCCCTAAAAACTTTAATTCCATGCTATTTCCCACATCAAAACTTTGCCCCTACTCAAAGAAGCGGGGGATTTTGGGGCCCCTTTTCCCTTCGCTCCAAAAGTAGCTGTTTTAACTGTCCCCCTCAAATTGTTCTTTCCTCATTTTATAGTGGCGCTGAGCCCAGACCACATAGTAGATCTCGGGCTGAGAAAATCAGGGGAAAACAGAGGGGGGTTTGGGGGACGGGTAGGGCCGCTCCCCCTTTCCCCCGGGCTTGCCAAATAAAGGGTTTTTTCTGACATTTTCCCCAATGTGGTATGATGGAGCAAACACTTGTGGAGGCTGAATGGTTTGGGGGTGGTGGTGGAGGAGGAGGAGGGTCTAATATAGCACAAAAAACCCCTTAAAATTTAAACCCCTTTGGGTATCAATTTTCGCAAAAAAAAATGAGCAGCAAAAAAATTAATCGTATGTGGCGTGTCAAAAAGCCGTGATTTTTATTGGGCTACAAAAGCAGAAACACGCCTTTAAATTTAAAATTTGGATATAAATTAAAGCTACAGTAATCACCAGGAAAACTTTCTTTTTTGGGGGTTGGGGAAAAAAAAAATTTATTTTACTGACTACAATAGCACAAACACGCTTAAATTTTTCCTTTTAAATTTTAAAATTTTGCTTTCAGGAAAAAATTTCCCTTTTTGGTCGTTTTAAAAACACCGTTTATTTTTTTGACTACAAATAGAAAAAAAAATGTTAATTAAAACCCCTTTGGGTATTAAAATTTCCCCAAAAGAAAAAGAGCGCAAAAAAAAAAATTGTATGTGGCGTGTTCAAACGCCGTGTATTTTATGAATAAAAGCAGAAACACGGTTAAAATTAAACCTTTTTTAAAAAAATTTTTTCTACAGGAATCACCCGGAAAAAATTTCTTCCTTGGCGTTTAAAAAAACCATTTCTTTTATGAAAAAAAGCAGAAACACGCTTATTTAACCTTGGATATAAATTATGTACGGGAAAAATTTCATCTTTGGGTTAAAAAAACACCGAATTTTTTTCTCACTACAAAGGCAAACACCTTAATTAACCTTGGTATAAATTGTGCAAAAAAATGAGCAGCAAAAAATTAAATTTGGTATGTCCGTATTAAAAACGGCGTTTCTTTTACGAACAAAAAAGCAGAAACATGTTTAAATTTAAAACCTTGGATATAAATTATGTACATGAAAATTTTTCGTCTTTGGCGTTGAAAAACCCCCGTTTATTTTATTGACTACAATGCACAAACATGTTTAATTAACCCTTGGATTTTAAAATTGCAAAAAAAGAAATGAGCAAAAAAAAAATTAACTCGTATGGGCATGTTCAAACGCCGTGTATTTTACTGAATAAAAAGAAAAAACACCTTAATTTAACTTTTGATAAAATTTTTTGCTACAGGAATCACCGGGAAAAATTTCTTTCTTTGGGCGTTTAAAAACCCCCTTTTCTTTTATGATAAAAAACAGAAACTTGCTTATTTAATTTTGGTATAAATTATTTTACGGGAAAAAAATTTCATCTTTGGCTTGAAAAACACCGATTTTTTTTACTCACTAAAATAGCAAAAACCGTTAAATTTAAAACCCTTGGATTAAATTGTGAAAAAAATGAGCGTAGTGTTGAGCGATTGCGTTGGCTATCGAGATCGATCGATGTCGATAGTCGGCCCCGCTATCGATAAGGTTTTCGATAGTGGCATCGTTTACCAGCCCATTAAAAGTCATGGGAGAGAAACAAAACCTTCTTATTCACCCAAAACAAGGCTGGAGAAGCTGAAAAATTAACACCACAACATCAAATCGATACGTGCTACATCTTAGGCAACACACTTAGGTATAAAGTCACAGAAAAAAAGTCCCCATTTACTACCCCTTCTTGTCCCACAGCCGACCTTAAAACCTCATCACCCCCAAATTAAAAAGTGCCCAAAAAGGGAGTATGATTTGAACCATCTGTTATTGAACTGGACATTAATATCCTGTCCTGGAACGCAGCATGAGCCCCCAAACCCGCATGACCCCCACATTTAAAAAGTGCCGCAAAAAGGATCTTCAAAACCCCCATTTTAGTTTTAACTGGGCATTGACTAACGTCTGGGCCCAGATAGCCCCAAAACCCGCATGACCCCCACATTTAAAAAGTGCGGAAAAAGGAGTCTTTCAACCCCATTTTGTTTAATGGACATTGACTTACCTGTTTGGGCCACAGCATGGCCCCAAACCCCGCATGACCCCCCCATTTTAAAAAATGCCCGGGAAAAAAGGGGTCTTTTAACCACCATTTTTGTTTAACTGGACATTGACCATCCTGTCATGGGCCACAGCATGACCCAGGGACGGAGTTACTGGGGGGCGGTGAAAGCCCAGGCTGGCGTCCGTCATTATTATAACACGCAGGTTAAAATGCCCTGATGGACGCAGCAAACGGAATAAACTGTCGTGCTGAAGCAGAGTGCGGAAGCGGAAGTGTGAGAACTCCAGCCTTCCTCTGTTACACAGTCAATTCACTGGGTAGAGCTTTGCACCTCCGTATGAGTTGTGGACCAATTGAGCTTCACTTGGAATACTGGTGGTTAACGCTCCTGTTACACCCGGTCGCCCTTTATCTTGGCATTCCTTTTTCTCATTTTATCAAGTGCTGGAGAAATGGTCTCTTTACTTTGTTCTCTGTCCGTGCTCCATACTCATGTCCTCTGAATAACATCATCTGCGTCAAGTTTTTCTGTACCTCCATTGGTCGAATTCAGAGGAATTTTTTTAATAGCTATTTTGTACATGCAATGGTTTTTAGGACTTTAATTCTAGAAAAACACATTTTTCAAAATAGGATGGAATCCCACCATGTCTTGTTTCTCTTTTTTTCATTGTTATTAAATGGGGTTGTCTCAATTCAGGGATTGATCAGTATGATGAATGATCTTGACAAAAACAAGTAATTTTGCAATCGTATGTGTCCAATTTAACAGTGTCCCTACTATTCTGTTCTGACTGCACATTCACCCTTGAGCAACTTCTTGACAATTGTGAAGAAACAAATGTCTGTTAGGAAACAACCATTTTTTAGAATAGGGACCTGTTAAGTATAGCTGCATGTCTCAGCAAATGCCCCCCAAAAATTTCAAAGCATGACACTTGAGCCACTTTGGATCAAATGTGAAGAACCAAATGTCTGTTAGAAACAACATTTTTTTATTTATAGGACCTGTAGTTATTGCTGCATTTCAAAGCAGCATGACACCAAAAATTATAAAAAATGGACCTTTCAGCCAGCTGTTAAAAAATTTTGTGTGTGAGGGAGAAATGCCATCTAGAAGCCACATTTCTGTTACAAAGGGACCATGATTATTGCTGTATCTCACAGCTACATGACCCCAAATAAATTATAAATATGACTTTCTCAGCCATATTTAAAAAATTGTGAAGGATGATATGCCACTTAGAAGCCACATTTCTCTTCCAAGGACATAATTATAGCTGTATCTCACAGCAACCAATGGACCCAAAAAGTTATTAATATGACTCTCAAGACATATTAAAAAAATTGTGAGGGAGAAATGCACTTAGAAGTCACATTTCTGTTTTCATAGGACCATGATTATTGCTGTTATCTCACAGCAACATGAAATCAAAACCGATTGACAATTCGAAAACTTATTAAGATAAAGGTGAGTAAATGGAAATACGGTGTTGTCACAGTGAAAACGTTGCTGTCTTTTACTGTCTCTCTCACAGCAAAACCAGCAAAATGAATACTGTTGGGAAAAAGAGAATAAAAATTGCAGTAAGAGAAATGATCATTTAAAAAAAGATTTTCAAAGAGTGACATTCTGTTTGAAAAGGAATGTGAAGTAGACTGGCAACTAATCGGTGACCTCGGCAAATTGGGGCCACAACATCATCCAGAGATCCATGCCTGATTCATCTTGATGAAAAGTCAAACGATCCACGATTATCTGTGAAGCGGGCGCGTATGTCTGTAATGACTCCTCCAGCTGTGCTGAAGGTGCCGCTCAGATATGACGCTGGCTGCTTGGGCAGGACAAACACCTCTATGGCGTGACGAGCCAGCTCGGGCATTAGTCCATTTGGATGATCCCGAGGTTATTGGGTCCGGGAAACACATGCAAAAACATCGGTGTGTTTGAGACGCAGCAGATAGTCGGTGCACCATTGATCTTAAGCTGATCTCTGTTGTGTTGGGTGTGTGCCCTGCATCTGCATGCGTTGGATGTTGGTGGTAAACTAGATTGCCCAGAGGTCACCCATTACGGCATCTGCACCTTGCCTGCTGCTGCCGCTACGCTCTACTTGGCACTCTACTGATGTCACGTCGCTGTGTTGTTCCACCGTGAATTGGGGAACGTGAAGCAGACGCAACAGATGTCTCCATTGATCAATCAGCAAGGTTCCATTTCCTGCATTTTACTCTCTATTTTGGGTGGTGGAAGGAAAGTGCTGATTTTGTTATGTACCGGGGAATCCAGGAGGGTGGCCACACAGTAAACTGTTGTCATTTTTGATGGCTTATGCGAGGATGATGTTGTAGGGAGTGGAGGATCGAAGCACTCATGTGTATGAGATGGAGCCTTGATTTCCAATCCTCTGGGTCGAGGGGCACTAGCAAACTGATCTTCCTCATTTCCTCTCCGCCTCAAATCGCGGCCAACCTCCTTTCCAGGCGAGGGACGTCGGTAACATCGGTGTCTAGGAATACCTCCTCCTCCTCCTCCTCCTCCTCCGGCACAGCTTCAACACAGCCCTGACTTGCCTGAGATGATGCACCCTGAGAGCTGATGCGCCACCTTGCACTAGCTCTGGACCCCGAACCACTGCCTAATGAAGACCGATGAAATTGTGAAACTGTCGGGCCTTGTGGATTTGACGGAGAGAAAGGCTCCGTGTCCGCATCTGTGTCCGTCTCCTCCTCCGTCGCTGGCGGGACCTGTTGTTTCAGAGTGTCCAACGATCGTTCCAGAACTAGATCACCACAATGCTCATGCTGACAAGGGCATTGTCCGCACTGACCATTTTGGTGGCTTCTTCAAAACTGGCAAGGATGGTGCAGAGCTCTTTCACCTGCCTCCACTCTCGGTGGCTCAACACCCCGAGGTCCGCACCGCTGCTTGTCAGGCCATGTGTCACTTCGTACTGCGTAATGGCATTGCGCTGCTGCCACAATCGCTGGAGCTGTGGAGGGGGGAAATTTTCCAGGTGTTGCCACGTCAACAATAAACGGTTGAGGGAGGCCGAGCTGACGCTGCAACGCAGCCAGGCGGGACGAGCAGGGTGGAACGGCGGAAGTGCGAAATTAGACTTCGAGCCTTCCTCAGCAGGCAGTCCAGACCCGGGTAGCTTTTTAGAAATTTCGGACGACAAGGTTCATGACATGTGCAGGCAAGGGATGTGCTCACCCTACCGATCTTAAGGGCGGCCAGAGATTTCGCCTTATCGCACACACCTTCCCTGGCACTAAGGTTCTTGTCACCAGCCAGCGCTCGGTCTCTTTGCGGAGGCCGTCCACAGCTCCTGACCTTGTGTGGACGGTCTCCAAAGGACAGATTAATTTCAAACGGCTGGTTTTCTGGGCACGTGATGCCACCAGGGACCTTGGGGAAAGACCTGCACCATCCTGCGGTTTGAAGAGCGAGGGCCCGAGCCTGAGGCCACCGTACCCCCAGAGACACCCACCCAGCTACCAGTGAGCTGTCACAGAGATATAGCGGCCCTTGGCCGTGTTACTAGTCCATGTGTCGGTGGTAGATGGACTTTTCCGGACACAGATCCCAGACAACGCGCTTGAAATTTTAGTGACACGTGGCTGGCCAGGGCAGGGACGGCTTTTCTGGCAAAGAAATGCCTGCTCGGCATTGGTATTGGGGGCAGGCAAAGGGGATGACGTGGCGGAACCATCTGTGTCCACCAGACGGAAAGGGGAAAAATTTCCAAGGCCAAAAACCCGGCAATGCCGACATTCAGGCTTTTGGCTTTGGGATGGTTTGGGTTAAAGTGTTTCTTCTGCTCCCAAACCCGGAAGACAGAAAGGGGGGCTGCTAGACTGGCCGCTGTACGGCTTTCAGGTCGTCAAACTGGCGGGGGAGAAGGGGTAGGATGGGTCTCTGGTGGTGTGGTGGTTTCTCGGGCGACGGTGGAGGCTGAAGCGGTGGCTGATCCCTGATCATGACTTGAGGAGACATGGCAGCTGAGGAACGCTGGTGGTGGCGGTGGAGGCGGAGACAGTGGGTTTGTGACAGTGGTTGGAGGGCCCGGCTTCGGTCTGGCCTTTTTTGGCCAAGTGTTCCTCTCAATTTCAACTCATGCTTTCGTTGTATTTGACTTTGACATGTGTGGTGGTTAACCACCTAAGGTTTGGCCTTACTTATGCGTTTACGGCAAAGGCGGCATATGACATCGCTGGGTGATTCAGTAGGCTTGGTCAATGAAGGCCCAGCCTTGTGAGGTCCTGGACCTTTTTGACGGCGATATGGCGAGGAGGCGGGTTTGCGCTGGACCCGTGGGCTGGCGGAATCATATCAGCGGACTCCTGCGACGCGCCTCTACCTTTTGTGGCGGGATCCCGTATTGACACTACCCATGTCTTCCTTCCTCATCCACTGATGAAGCGGCTCGCAAGCAATTCTGCTGAAAATACCCCCGTTGGATCCGCATGTCGTCATAATTATCATAAACCCACAAGGTGACTTCGTCGTCCTGACATTCTGCAGTCCAGGAGCTGCGGGCTACAAGCAAGAGGGTATGCAAGGTGTCGCCGACCGGCCGGGATTGTTACCGATTGACCGGCTTACTTTCTCCTACTCTGATGGCATCAGTAATCTGGGGTCTGAGCAGAGAAAATCATCCTCTTTGGCCTCTTTGATCTTTATCATGCCCTTCTGACCCTCAACCGCCATTTTGTCATCAAAGAGGTCTTCAGGAAATTGGATTATCCACAAGTGGTGGGTACACGAGTTGGGACATTTGGGCCTGCTTCATGTTGGCGGATGTGGTGATGCTGATGACGACATTGGTGGCCGTGACTGGGAGTTGAGGAGGTTAAGACTGTGGATGAGGTTGGCATTAACCACTGAAGGACAGCATTGGCGACGCTGTCTCGTTACTTGAGATTAACAGGGCCCTGACCCAGCGAGGACAGGCCTGCGGTCCTGCAACTGATGATCGCTGCATGGTGTGTGTCGCCAGCGCTGCAAGGAGCACCTTTCTCGTACAATCTACTCCATGTCTAACCCCCCTCTTTTGCTCGCTTCCCACCTGAATTTCGCTCCTTGTTCAGAAAATATACAAATTGAGAACGGTATGGAAGAGTTTTGGAAAGTCTCTTATTAAAAGTACGGCAAATTCAAAGCTATTCTCAATCCTCAAATCAAAAAAAAAATTGTGGATTCAATTATAACTGCAAAGTAGATATATCAAGTCAAACAAAGCTGGCCTGCGCCAGAGTGAAAAAAACACGTTTCAGTATCGTACTCGGATCTCAAAAGTATTTTTGGCACTATCAATTCAACCTGTGGTGACTCCCCAAAATTGCTGTATTCAAATCTTTAACTGCAAGTTGATCTCATCAACAAAGCTGGACTGCGCCCAAGTGAAAAAAGTATTGATATGTATACGGATAATTAAAAGGTATTTTTTGGCACCAATCAATTCACCTGTGGTGACTACTAAAATTGCAGTATTCAACATTAAGTGCAAGGTGGCCTCTTGAACATAGCTGTAGTGCAGCAAAAAGTAAAAAAACAACGTATCTGTAATGTATTCGGATAATAAAAGGTATTTTTTGGCACCTATCAACTTCACTGTGTGGTGACTAATGAAATTGCAGTATTCACATTTATTGTGCTAAGGTGCCTCATGAACAAGCTGTAGTGCGCCAAAGTCAAAAACAAGAACAAAGAGACCTCCAGTTTACTAGAAATGATAGTGTATCCATTATAAAGTTAAGCTGCCAATGTCCAGGAATATTTCAATAGCAAAACTGTTAATATAAAGCTATTTGCAATGTCTACACTACAGTCTTGTGTGAAACTTTATCCAGTATTCTTATAGAGCTTGTCTATGTGTATATTACATGTTATTTTGGGCACCTTTCAATTCACTGTGGTGATCTCTAAAATTGCTGGATTCCAAGTTTAGTGCATGGTGGATATAGATCAAACAAAAGTGGAATGGGCAAAATTGAAAATGAACACCTATCTGGAAATGTAGACTGATAATAAAGTGGAGTGTTGCATCTAACAAAGGGAGACCTGCAGTTTACTAGAAAAGATGTGTATCTATAAGTTCAGGCTTGCCCATATCCCAGGAAATATTTCAATAGCAAACTGGTTAATATAAAGCTATTGCAATGTCTACACTAAGTTCTTGGTGAACTTTAGTACCGTATACTTTATAGGCGCTTGTCTGTGTTCCGCCCGCGGGGCACCCGCTCCGCTCCCCCCGTGAATTTACAGCAAGTAGATTGCTTCCGTTTAAAAATTCTGTACCTAAACTATATAAAATCTTCCAATCTCTAATCTAAATAAATTGTTACGGATCACAGCTAATAGTAGAGGTTTCTCTGTGAAGAAATATAATTATTACGCCGAGCTGTTTGGACACAGCAGAGCGCACGTCTTCTGCTCAGAGACGCTGAGACAGAGACACTAGCTTGAACAGGAAACGCCTGTTCTATGTAAAACGGAGGTCATGTGATTTTGCCAGCCTTCGCAACCATACACGATCCCAGTCATGACGTTAGCACAAACATCTACCTGCTTATTCTGTAATCTGATTTTGCTGGCCGCCAAAATTACAGGAAGCACCGAAAAAGGCGCGATCTTGAATAGATGATGCACAGATTTTACCTAAATTAATTCCATGATCTAAAAAAATTCCGATAACATAAAAACTGTGCCGCTTTCCACTTTGTAGATAATAATCGCTCCACACTTACTAATTATAATGCCTTATAAATTCTCTCTCTCATTTATTTCTGGCATTGTCCACAATATAAATAATTTTGATCATTCTAACTGACCTAAAACGGGTAAGGTTTATATATATATATATAAAAGTAGGTATACCCCTCACATATTTGTAAATCGTGCATTATATCTTACCATGGAACATCACGGAAGATATAACACATTGATATTTGTATAATGTGTAAATTTGGGGTGCTCTCAAAATAACTTAACACACAGACATCAATGTCTATACTGTTGGCAGCAAAAGTGAGTACACCCCAAATTGAAAATGGACAAATTGGCCCTAAGAGCCACATGTATAAAAACCTTCTAGGTCTAAAACTCACTTTGTTGCCCATAGCAACCAATCAGAGAAGCCCCTCTCATTTTTCCAAAGCATTATATGAAATTAAAGAGGTACCCTGATTGGTTGCTATGAGTAACAAAGAAAGTTTTAGACCTAGACAGTTTTTATAAATGTGGCCCTAAGGGCCACATGTATGAAGCTGTTTAGGTCTAAAACTCACTCTTTTGCCCATAGTAACCTATAGGCTAAAAAGTACGTTTTAGACCTAAACAGGTTCAAACATGGGCCCTATCGTGTCATTTTTTCGGTGTCCATATTATTTTCAGCACTGGCTAGGCTGCTGACAAAAAATCATGATGGATTGGTGGATATTAAAGACCTTGCGCTCCTCCATCTTCCACTTGAGGATGCCCCACAGATGCTCAATAGGGTTTAGGTCTGGAGACCTGTTTGGACATGTTTGGTGTGTTATTATTATTTTGGTGGAATACTGCCCTGCGACCCAGTTTCCGAAGGATGGGATCATGCTCTCCTTCTGATATGTCACAAATACATGTTTGCATCGATGGTTCACTACAATGAACTGTAGAGCTCCCACAGTCGGCAGCTCTTATAATGTAGGATGTGGACCAACCGCTATATGTTTCACTAGGTAAGTCCTAATGTATGAGGCACTTGCTGAAGTATTTAATTGTATTATGCTGTTGGCCACAAGACTGGCCGCTATTTCTGGTTTCTGAGATATGCAAATGAGGCACATGTTATAACACTCATCATGGCGTCGGCCATTTTGGAAAAAAAAGGACAAAAACTAGACCGAGATGAGGCAAGCTGCAAGCAGCCTGGACACAGGACATGCAGAGCCAGAATAACGATCCAGCTTCCAGATCAGTGCCAGGGCGTGGATACTGAGTGTGTCCAGGAAACTTAGGAGAGCCTGACTGCTACACAGACGTCGTTCCCCTGATTGAGAGCCCGGACAAAACAGGTACAAGCTGCCGAGACAGAGACGGACCATCTGCAGCCGGCCTATCACCCTTCCACAAGGATCTGCACCCAGAGGACAGGAATTGCCGGCCTTCTGTAGGTACCTCAGCGGATGCGTGCACGGCCAACGGAGCGCAGCACTGTGGGAAGCCTGCTACTAGTTTAGTTAGGTTAGGTTCAGCTACAGGCCAAAGGAGGGTTACCCCAACTACACCTCCTGTTCAGGACTTGGAAAAGAGCTTGCTAACACTGTGTTATCAAGTGATACCAGTTCACCTGTGAGAGAAAGTTTAGTGTCCCCCAACCATGGGCCTTTGTGAGGGAAATGGGTAGAATCTTCTAAGTTGTGAGCATCTGTGCTGTACTCGGGCCCTGCAACCGCCACACCCACACATTTATTCCCGTTGGTGCCTTTACGGTTATTATAAGGTTAAGGGGTTATCGGCCTTCCGAACCCTCACGTTATGGTAAGTAACAGGCTTCCAGAGGATACACTCCTGCACGCGTGTGCAGCACCTGGGGCCAAGATATGTATTTGGTGTATCTTTGTGTGGAGGATCTCGTTCACTATCATCGTGTCCAGAAAGTTTAGTATAACTACCTGTTGTTGAAGACGGTGTTGGAGTCGTGTTCTTTGTCCGTGACTTCGCTGTATTCCGGTAAACCTGGCCTCGGTACTCGGCTTACAATACAGTCCCAAATCATGACACTCCCACCACTATGCTTGACCATAGAAAATCCTCACCTGATTGCCTCCACCACATCTAAACCAAATTTATCTTGGCCTCATCAGACCACAGGACATTTTTTCAGTAATCTATGTTCTTAGTCTGTTTGAATTCAGCAAACACACTGAGAGACTGATGCCTCCATCACTGTAGTCTCTGCAGCAATGCTGGCAGCACTCATTCATCTGTTTTGAAAAGACAATTTCTGGATATGAAGCTGAGCATCTGCACTCAACTTTTTTTAGTGATCATTGAGAGGTCTGTTCTGAGTGGAATCTGTCTTGTTAAACCGCTGTATGGTCTTAGCCATAGTGCTGCAATTCAGATTCAGGGTGTTGGCAATCTTCTTATAGCCTAAGTCATCTTTATGTAGAGCAACAATTCTTTTTTTCAGATCCTCAGTGAGTTCTTTGCCATGAGATGCCATGTTGAACTTCCAGTGACCAGTGTGAGAGAGTGTGAATGTGATAACACCAAATTTAACACACCTGCTCCCCATTTACACCTGAGATTTTGTAATTCTAACACATTACAGTGTGGAGGGAAAATGACAACCTGGGAACAATTTATCACCTAAGGGTGTAATCACTTTTGTTGCCAGACAAGCAAAAAGGCACATGTCAGTTTCAAAATGGGGCTTTAATTCAAATGTCTTCAGTCCACAATAGATTGCATCCTTAAAGATTTTATTTCAATATTTTATTGTTGTGTTATGTTAGAAATGCAAATTTAAAGCAATGAGAATTTGAGGGTTTTTAGACTTACAGTTTTCTATGTTATTTGAAATGTGTTTCTGACATTTTTAACTTTAAACAACCTGTATTTATATTTTTACCTTTACACATTTTAATAATGTATAAAGTTATAAACTTCTTTTTCCAATACATTTTACAGGTGTGATTCTGAAAATGTTACCTTTCTTTGAAACGGAAAGATAAAAGATGAAAGTGACCTTTTACCAATTAATGAGTGTCAATGAACTCCATAAAGCATATATCATTCAGCCATACTCTCAATTTCATAGAATGGCATTGCTCAATAGGTCATTTAATTCACAGGTTCTTTTCTTTCCTATGAAAGGTTTGGGAGAAAAAAAACAAACAAATAACATCAAAGGTGAAGGGTTTTGTATAAAACATTTGACCAGTTCATGTTCAAGACCTTTTTAAAATGCCCTGTCAGCAGCACGCTATTAACAGGTGAAAAGAAGCATTTAAAGATGAGATCCTGCTGGGCTGTATGCCACTGAGCAACCTGCCGTGTGTGAAAACAAGTGCAAAGATGGGAGGAAGAACCTCCTCCACTCCAAAGGAATAACTTTTATCTTCTTTTTTTAGCTAATGCCCTTTGAGAGAAAAAAAAAAGAAAACACTGAAAATATAAAGTAGAAGTCTTACATCTTTTAAAAAGAAGAGTATCGATCACCTAAATGTTCATTTATGTCATAGAAAAGAAAAAGAAACAAAGTGTTAGTAAAGAGGGAGAAGGCATTCTCAGGTTAGTGTACCCATTTTTGAATCATCACATTGCAAATGACATTCTCTTCAAAGTAGAAAATTAAATCCATCAATAAATAAAACATCTACATAATACATGCATACAAAATGAATGCAGAGCAAAATATCAAGTACATATTTATTACAACGCATTTTCCAATAGATCTATGGTTATGCTTTTTACATGATGCAGTTAGCAAAGAAAAATCATGTTTCTTTTGAAAACAGATTAGCAAGAGGGTTATCCTATCTCATCTAAAGGATTCCGCTGTGACATGCACACCTTTATATGCTTGGTTTGAGAAAATGATGCTAAAACAAAACAAACTATCTACAGTCTTAGAAAGGACCTCAGGCCATTCCTGGTATGTCTGTTTTAGAAAATGCTAGTTTTCCACATGAAATAACAGTTCTTGAGCACCGTTCCTTAATTTTCTATGTTATGTGATTTTGCTGTTAGTCCTGCTAGAAATGCATTACCAATCTGTCAGCTGGATGTTACCAGTTGTGGGTGTGTGCTTGCACAGTTTAAAATTGTCCAATCAGTGCTGACAGTCAGTGTTTACAGGAACACAGGTCTCTGAAAACTGGAATGGTAACACCCAACTGACTGATTCAGTAATACTTTTATGGAAGGAATAAAAGAAGAACAGTACAGGAGAGAGAAGGTGCTTTAGAATTGTAATTTCACAAGCTTTTGCTAAAATAGACATGTAAGAAGATGTTACAGGACCTCTTTGAAAATATACTCACATTTGATATATTGTATTATGCAAAGTGTAGAGCCTTAAAAGTTTCCTCACCACGCTGTTTCACAGAGCAACAGCCAGCTTTAAACTCATTCTTCCTGGTTAGGATGTGGGTGGTTCTATAGCAGTGATTGACATATCAGCTCAGCTGTTCCTAGGTATTCCTGTTACAGTGACATGAGTGCAGGAGGTTTATAATCTGCAGAGCTTTAAGGATTCCGTAATATGTACCTTCTGAAAGTGCAGCTGGTTTTCACACCTCGGATCCGGTTGGAAGTTGTGCTCCACTGGGTGTTTTGCAGATCTGGACAAGGTGATCTGACTACATTCATTCGACTATTTTCAAAGCTTTAAGGGTTCTAACTTGTCATTAACTTGGTTAAGACTCAGCAGGGAGTGACTCACCATGGTCAGAAGACAGCTTGGAGGAATGAGAGAGGATAAAGAGCAGATAGAGGTAATCAGTAAGCTAGAGAAACGTGTGTAAACTAGCAGTAGATAAAATCTCCTTTATCTCTTAAGCAAAACAAAATCAGAACAGCAAAGTAGCTGGTAACAGTTTTCTTTTAACTTCCACTACATGTTTAAATCTAATCATTTCTGTGAGAAAACCCTTTTAAGTGCATGACACAGGGATTCTGTCATAAGCTACCACATAGCTCTTCTCCATGGCCACCCATGTGGCCACTTACCACTGCACCACTCCATGAGGTTGGTGCCTTATCAGCTGCAATCATGCCATCAGCTATCCAGCTCTGGATGCTTTCTGTTTGGTGCCCATAGGGCATGTATATGCTAGTCTACTGTAATTGAAATGGCCTGTGCACGGCACCAGTCTTCCTCCCCCTCAAATAACAGCATGTCACTAAATATTTAAAGGGTGAATAAAGCATATCTTTTTAACTTCATCGCCGTGATGGAGGGCTGTGGATTTTTTTCTGGATATGTAAAGGTGCATGGCGCTCACTTCTTTTCCCTTTGGGCCTTTTTTGCCATTCTTGGATTTGTAAATCTATTTGTGGAATGTTACCTCACTTCTGACCTTCAGCTTGACAATTGACGTCATAAAATTTTCTCGGCTTGTGGGTGAACCCTTGGGGTTCATCCCCGTCAAAAAAAAACTCCTTTCCCGCCTCGACCCTTTAGCCAGTTTGACTAGTTTATCTCTAGGGGTCCTTGGTTCTAAAGGAAAGGGCTCCAAACTATTAAAAGGGGGGACCACATCAGAGGTACCCAAAGTGTTTAAACCCCCTTGGGGAAAATCTCTGAATAGGCAAAAACCAGGGTTTGTCAATAAGTGAACCAGAGAATACCCTGACTGTCTCCCCACTGAACTGTGATAGATTCACTGGTTTGTATTATTTAAAACCCTTTATCATCACCTCCCCAACAGTTCTGCTCTTGACATAACGGAACACAAATCCGTAGTTATGCCCTGAGCGCTGTTCTAAAAACTTTAAAATTTAAGGGGGGGCTTTTGAGGGCTATTAAATCCAAAAATGAAAGTTCTAATTTTTTAGAAAGGCCCTTTTTATATATGCAGTTTAAAAATGTAGATGCAGTTTTTGGTTAAAAGTAAGGGTTTAAAAAGGGAAAAGTAAATTCTTCATTTAATATATAAAAGCCATTTTATACTGGTATGTGTATTTTATAATATATAAATGCCAGTTTTGTTTTGGTTTTTGAGATGAGTATAAAGGTTTTTTAAAGGGTCTGGGAAAAACCAAAAATACAAGTTGGATCTGACTGCAAATTTAAAAGGGAACGTAGTTTAAGAAAAGTTTAAAGAGTGGGAAAACAGGGAAAAAAGGTGGGACCAAGTTAAAAAAGATTTTAGGTGGTTTAAAATAGCCAATTGTTCAAGAATAGTCTTGATTCAATAGTTATGTCCAAATAACCCGAAAAGGGAAATGTAGACTTTGTGTTTGAAAAATTTAAAAGGGGGGCTTTTGATTCAAATTTATGTGATATATAGGACACTTATAACCTATCGATTGATGAAATTAATGACAATAAAGGTGGATATTGTAATTATGGGTGACTTCAACAAGCCTGATATTACTTGGAAAATTTCAAGTGCACTGACAGTACACACAAGATCAGGAATTTTTAGAGGGCAATAAAGCATCTCTAAAACCCGCTTTTAAATTTTTAAAGGGTAAACCGCCATTTTTTACAAATTTCTAGCATTCTTTAGTGAACTGGGCAGAAATTTTAAAAATATGGGGTTAAGGTGTTGAGACCTCCACTGATCTCTAAATTGTGGGGGCAAAAGGGCTTGGCTGGCCTTTGCCTCTTAATATCTATTCTGAAAGCCAAGTGTGTGGTACACAGATTTATAAAAAGTTTTATTATCTTTCTAACTTTTTTTTTTCCTGCTTACTCTCCAAGGAAAGCTGAGGCATATAGTAGCAGACTTCTTCCCCATTGTTTTATCAGGCAGTGGTGGTCTCTGCACCCAAAAACCCACAAATTTAAATTTCTTTACATGTCATATAGATTTTGTTTTAAAAATGAAAAAGAATTAAAAGGGGTGGGCAATCGATTCTAACGAAGTGGAATTTGTTTTGGGAAATTTTAGGAAAAATTTTTTTTCTGCACGAAGTCGATATTTGGGGTAATTCACGGGAATGAAACATATTTTTTATTGCTAAAATGGTCACAAGCACATGGCGTGACATGGGGCAGAGAACTCTGGGAGGAAGAAAGGAACACTCTCCCAAAGCAGGCAGACATGGGAAACCAATCAGAGAAACCCGCGGGTTCTGTTGGGCTGTTTAAAAAAGGACGGGCACACTTTTCTTTCCCCACAGATCTCTCGTTGTCCCCGACTTTAAAGGGGCCGTCTGCTGGGTGCTATCTTCCTTAAAGCAAATTTTTTTATCCGGGGATTGGGGGGGGGGGGGTGGGTTTGGGGAACCCCCAGAAGGGTTTTGTCAGTTGCTCCCAGCGTTCTGTAAATGCTGATCCATTTGAAAGGAAATGTTTTATTTAAAAGACTGCTCCCCTTCCGTTTTCATTTTATTTTAGTTTTGGGGTATTCTCATTAAAGTCCCCGGGGGGGGGTTTTTTAAATTTGCCCTATAAACTTAAAAATTTACCAAAATTTTATTTCAGTAGGAAACATCATATCCCAAGGGTTTCGCCCGGCCGTTATTTTGGGCCGTTTTTTTGGAATCAATGGCCCCAAAAAAAAAAGGTTTTTTAAAAAACCCCCCCCCCCCCCCCCCCCCCCCCCCCAAAAAAAAAAAAACTACTAATTCTTGTGGTCATTTTGGAGCGCATTTTAAAATCCGAAGGTTAATTAAGCCTGTTGTTAGTGGGTGTATTTTTTTAGTTTAAAATACAGCGTTTCTTTTCACCCCAAAAAACGATTTTCATTTTTTTCTGGTCATTTTTGAAAGGGACTTTTTTATAAACCATGAGTTAATTAAGGGAATTTTTTTATTTGGGTTTTTATGGAGTTTTAAAAAAAAACGTGTTTTTCACCCCCAAATTTTACGACCCAAAAATTTTTTCGGGCATTTTTGGAGAACATTTCATTTTCCAAGGGTTAATTAAGCCCGTTGTTAGGGGGTGTATTTGGGAGTAAAATACGGGGTTTTTTCACCCCCATGTAGAAATAAATATCTTCTAGTCATTTTGGAAAGGGTTTCATAAACCCCGGGTTAATTAAGCCTGTTGTTAGCCAGGATTTTCTATGTGGTCTGGGCTTTACTTTCCAATTAAAGCGGGGGGCGAAACTCTTTGAGGTCAGTCAAACCCGTAAATTGGGAGCGAAGAAAATGGGGGCAGACATGGGAGGACAAAACGGGGGGGGGCCACGGGGTGAAAACCCGTTCTCAGGTCCAAGAAATTAGGGGCCGGGGTTTTCACAAGGCAGCGGATTATTGTCCCAGTCGGAGTTTTGGCGGTAAAATCCCCTACTGGGCGGGTGGCAGTTTTTTGCTAAGACACCAGAGGAGCCGAACAGGGTTTTTAAATGTAAAATCTGTGGGCAAAATGAAGGGGCCAGGGAGCTAATTTGGCACCAGGGCCGCATCACACATGCAGCGTCACCATCAAGTGGCCTGGGAGAAAGGTTTTCCAGATTAGTGATCCACCCAGCCCCCGCAGCAAAGCACACCCACGGGGCCCCAGTGGCAGGGCATGCCATTGCAGCCGGTCAAGGCCCCACCACCTTGTAAAGGGAGCTGTTTGTCTTTGCCACATCTTGGGCCCCAGATGTTTTTTTTGCTCCTCGAACTATGGTGCAGCGCTTTTAAACGAGGCGATTGCAAAGAGACAACAGTATGGTCCAACCACCAAGGTGCAGATGCTGACCTGCCCTGTCCAAGTTTTTGGGTACTGCGTCCCTCCCTTTCCTAGTGGTGGACTCTGACCGGGAAAATCCCCGCGTCATGCAACAAAAAAAATCGTTCCTGACTTTCTCTGCGCCAATGCAAGTAGGGGAAACCTGGTGACGGACAATGGTAGGAAAATGGTGTCCATGCTGCACCCAGGAGGGGGTGGTCCATGCGCCCCGCATGGTGCACATGTTCAATTATTTTTTCAAAAAAGGGCCCTTTAAGTCTTCCCCCATCTTCAAAAAATCTAAAAAGGGGCCAGGAAAAGTCATGAACTGTTCCTTCCTACAAGCCAAGCAGCTTCCTGGATGCAGTGGAGAAAGCCCCCCCCAACACAGGTGATTGCATGTTTCCACCGTTAGAAATTCCATTCCCATATTTAAAACCGACTGTATGAACGAGGAAAGGCCATTTTAAAGATTTTTTGAGATCCAAGGGATAGGAATACTCCCGTGTAACTTTGATGTAGCCAGTGGGAGCTCATGTGTGACACTGCTGTTTGCCAGGCCCCTTTGAGGATCCACGTTTTTTGCCCTCGCTATGATAGGGGTGAAAAAACATCATTCCATGCTTCATGTCCTTGAACAGATGCTGAAAAATCTGTTGGGAAAAGGGGGTGGGGATGGCAGATTCAGTTGGAGATGGAGGCAGGGAGTCCTCGAGTCACTTGCGCAGATGGCCCACAGATATGTTTGCCTGGCTATGAAAGGCAGAAAAATTCCATTGGCAGAGGAGGATTTTGGGGTCTCCCCCCCTTGGACCCCGCTATGGTCAAATGGGTGCCTTTTTTTCCAGCTGCCGAGGATAGGGGGAAACTGCCGTATTTATAGAAAAATCCGGGTGTAGTCAGTTGACACTGCCTATGTTTTGGAAAAGTCCTTTCCTCTGACAGGTCTAAACCCGGGGGGTTCCTCATGCTAAATACCACTCCCATGGTCTGAGGGGGAGGTGGAGGGTAGGAGCAGAAACCCAGCTCCACCCAGCGGCAGCCAAAGGGTTGGGTCGTTGTTTGAGCGCTTCCTTAAAACCCGCCTGGGGAAAAGGGGTACTCAGCAGCAGCAGCAGGGCCGAAGCAGCCCCCAAAAACCAGCGGGTTGGTTGGCCCCTTTTTTGGGACGCCCCTAAAACCACCCCTTTTTAGAAGATCGTGGACTATGGGCAGCCAAACGGGATGTGGGGCCCAAACCAACTTGCCAATTTTGCAGTGGAGAAGGTGTTTCCCTTCCCATTAGGGTAGCAATAAGAGGGGTGTTCGGGTGCGGGGGGGGCCATCGGGCCCCCTTAGAAAACCCCGTTGGTCCACCCCCCTTTTGGGGGAAGCGATTTGCCCCTTGGGTCAAAGGGAATCAGGGTGGATCGGTGGGAATTTCCCCACACACCAACCCTTTATGCAGCAGATGAGATTAGAGGGACCCCTCCCCCATCATTTTGGGAAAATTGAGTTGGATTAAAACTATCTGCTTCAGCCACTATTCTGATGCTGCCCCCGTGTGCCACAATCTGCTGCAGTTTCTACATTTGTTCCCCCCATCTTTCCAGGGACTTGTTTTGGGCCAAACCCGGTTTTTTTTTTCCCAAACCCACCCCCCTTTTTTTTTTTTTTTTTTGCAAACTTTTTTATATTTTTTTTTTTTAGATTTTTTCTTTTGTCCCCTTTGGCCTTTGCCGCCCCCCCTTCACCCCTCTGCATTGTCCCATTTTTAAGATTCTTGCTGCTGCTGCAAACCCCCCACCTCCACCTATGTAAATTGTGCAACTTTTATGACCTCTTGCTGTCCCTGTCGTGCCGTCACCTCCAAAACTGTGTCATTGTGCCAATCTGTGCGCCCCTGATGTTGTCCCACCTCCATTTTTTGTCATTGTCCCAAATCTATGACCTCATGTGCTGCTGTTCCTGCGGTCACCCCCACCTTGTGTCTTTGTAGGGAATGTGTGGTTTTCATGTTTTTCCACTTCCAGATCTCTCTTTGTGCCTCTTGTGGCCTTTACGGATGTTGTTTCCCACCCCCAAACCCTCTGTGATTGTGAAAATTTTTGTCCCCTACTGAGGTTGCCAACCCTTCCCCCACTCTGTCATTGTGCCACTCTGTGGCCTACTGATGTTTTGCTGCCACCCCCCACACTCTGTGATTGTGCACTCTGGGGCCTTACTCATGCTGCTGCCAAATTGACCGTTTGTTCACTGGAACCCCCTGTGGTTTCCTAAGTGTTTCCCCCCTTACCATTTATGATGTTTCCCTTGTTTAAATTTTCCCCTTCTTTTCCCCTGTCAAAAGGGAAGGGGAAGGTTTGGGATTGTCTACCCAAAAGGGCAAAGTGGTACAAAACCCACAAAAGGAAATGCAAATACCCCTTTTAGGGGTAATCTTTTGTTTTAGTTTCAAACCCTGTTTTTTTTGAAAATTAAAATTCCAAATTTTCCCCATTTTTTTTAGCCATTCTAAGCTAATTGTTTTTTTTTTAGGTGAGTTGGTGATGCTTTACGACGAAAATTTAGTCGTAAATACTTTTCAAGAACTAAACCCCCGGGGAAAACATAGAAATCCGGGGGGGGAACCCACAGGTCCCAAGGACCTGTGCTCTGCTGGCTCTTGCTTTACTAAAAAATTTAGAATAAAAAGGTGAAAGAAGAAAAAATTTAACTTTAAATTTTAAAAAAAAAAAAATTTAAAAAACATTGTACAAAATCAGCTTTGGCTTTTTAAGGGAAAATTAGTTTAATTCTCCCCCTTTTTTTAAGCCTTTTTCTAGCTGATTTTTTTTCTTTTCAAAAAAGTATATAAAATCCCCGGGCCCCTTTTTTAGGTACACCTTTCCAACTGCTCGTTCCCCATTTAAATTTTCCCTAATAAAGCCAATAAAGGGCCCGGAAAAACTCAGTGTTTTTTAGGCATGTAGAATGGTCAAGAAAATTTCCTTTGCGGGTTAAAACCCGAGAATCGGGCATGGGGAAGAAAGGTGATTTGAGTCCCTTTGGGAACCCGGTTGGCCCATGGTTGTGG
>JAODAL010058714.1:0-21926 GCA_025379985.1 Phyllomedusa bahiana | reverse complement strand
TTTTTTTGGTGTGAGGGGGGGGTTGCATAATGAGGGGGAGGGTCACGGCCTCTGTGACAAGTGCATGAATGTGTTTGTGCTCAGATGAGCCGGGATAATGGACAAGATGTTGTCAGGGCCGAGCGGCTGACAATGAATTAATAATCAGCATTGGGGAGGCGCGGCCGCCATCTGCCTGAGCGAGCCAATTAGACCAGAAAAAGTGCAAGGTCTGTCCCCGTCCGGCGTGCACCAGGCGGGTCCAGCAGTTTTGCGGGAGTCGCCTCCTCTGGGCGCCCGGATTAGGGCTCACGGTCCAGCAATAAAAACGGGGCCTTTAACATGGAGACAACACGGTGCGATTATCCGGCACTTTCCGGAGGCCTCGTTAAGCCCTTATCAGCGCGGCGCAGCGGCGGATTTTGTGAATTCAGGGGACGCTGGAGGTTTTATGAGTTTGCCCGGCTCCCCGGGGTCGGAGGCCCCCTCTTGTGTGTGCAGAGTCACAGGCTTATCTCTCTGGGATCCCAAATGTCATCAGGGCCTGCTATTCTCCCCCTATTGAAGGCGCAGGGGCCATTATGTGCTTATCTCGCCCCTCCCTGGACCCAGATAGAGCTGGGGCTGCTGATATTCTTCTAGGCTCATCCTCCATTGTGCCGCGCACAGCAGGAGCCTGGGAGGAGATGGTTTTCAGCTTCAAGCAGCCAGGAGGTAGGGAAAACAAGGATGGAAGAGACCATTCAATGGGGCAGATCAATCACTGCAAAAAAGTGGGGGCAAACCGGAGAGATGGCCAAAGAGGCGCAAACCAGAGAGATGCCAAAAAAGGCGCAAAAAGGGGAGATGCCCAAAGAGGCGAAAACCGGGGAGATGCCAAAAAGGCGCAACGGAGAGATGCCAAAGAGGGGAAAAAGGAGAGATGGTCAAAGGGGCGCAAAACGGACAGATGCCAAAGAGGGCAAAGGAAGGGTGGCCAAAAGGAGCAAAAAGGAGAGATGCCAAAGAGGTGCAAACCCGGGGGAGGTCAAAAAGGCGCCAACCAGAGAGATGCCAAAAAGGCGAAACCCGAGAGATGGCCAAAAGGCACAAACCCGGGGAGAGGCCAAAACAGGGGGGGAAACGGGAGTGCCAAAGAGGCGCAAAAAAGGGATGGCCAAAAAGGGGCAAAACCCGGGGAGTGCAAAAAGGCGCAACCCAAAAAAGATGGCCAAAGAGGGCAAAACGGGGAAAGGGGGCCCAAAAAGGCGCAAAAAAGAGAGATGGTTTAAAGAGGCACAAAAACCGGGGGGAGATGGCCATAGGGCCAACCAGAGAGATGGCCAAAGAGGCGCAAACCAGAGGATGCCAAAGGGCGAAAACCCGAGAGATGCCCCAAAAGGGGCAAAACCGAGAGATGGCCAAAGGGGGTGCAAAACCCGAGAGATGCCAAAGAGGCGCAAACCAGAGAGTGCAAAGAGGCGCAAAACCCGGGGGTGGCCAAAAAGGGGCAAAAAGGGGATGGCCAAAAGGGGGGCAAACCGGGGAGAGATGGAAAGAGGCGCAAAACGAGGATGCAAAGGGAGAAACCAGAGAGTGGCAAAAAAGGGCCCAAAACCCGGGGAGATGTTCAAAGAGGAGCAAAACCCGGGGAGATGGCCAAAAAGGCGCCCAAACCAGAGTGATGGCCAAAGAGGCGCAAAACTGGAGAGATGGCCAAAGAGGCGCAAACCAGAGAGATGGCCAAAGAGGCGCAAACCAGAGAGATGGCCAAATAGGCGCAAACCGGAGAGATGGCCAAAGAGGCGCAAACAGGAGAGAGGCCCAACAGGGGCGAAACCGAGAGATGGCCAAAGAGGCGCAAACCAGAGAGATGGCCAAAGAGGCGCAAAGGGCGAGAGATGGCCCCAAAGAGGCCCCAAACCAGAGAGATGGTCAAAGAGGCGCAAAACCAGGTGGGGCCCAAAGAGGCGCAAACCAGAGGATGGCCAAAGAGGCGAAACCAGAGAGATGGCCAAGAGGCGCAAACCAGAGGGGATGGCCAAAGAGGCGCAAACCAGAGAGATGGCCAAACAGGAGCAAAACCAGAGAGATGGTAAAGAGGCGCAAACCAGAGTGATGGCCAAAGAGGCGCAAACCGGAGAGATGGCCAAAGAGGCGCAAACCGGAGAGATGGCCAAAGAGGCGCAAACCGGAGAGATGGCCAAAGAGGCGCAAACCGGAGAGATGCCAAAGAGGCGCAAACCGGAGAGATGGCCAAAGAGGCGCAAACCGGAGAGATGGCCAAAGAGGCGCAAACCGGAGAGATGGCCAATGCGCCCCAACCCGGAAGGTGGCCAAAGAGGCGCAAACCGGAGAGATGGCCAAAGGGGCGCAAACCGGAGAGATGGCCAAAGAGGAGCAAACCGGAGAGATGCCAAAGAGGAGCAAACCGGAGAGATGGCCAAAGAGGCGCCAAACCGGAGAGATGCCAACGAGGCGCAAACCCGCGAGCTGGCCAAAGAGGCGCAAACCGGAGAGATGTCCAAAGAGGAGCAAACCGGAGAGATGGCCAAAGAGGCGCAAACCAGAGTGATGGCCAAAGAGGCGCAAACTGGAGAGATGGCCAAAGAGGCGCAAACCAAAAGAGAGGGGCCAAAGAGGCGCAAACCCGAGAGATGGCCAAAGAGGCGCAAACCGGAGAGATGGCCAAAGAGGCGCAAACCAGAGAGATGCCAAACAGGAGCAAACCAGAGAGATGGCCAAAGAGGCGCAAACCAGAGAGATGGCCAAAGAGGCGCAAACCGGAGAGATGGCCAAAGAGGCGCAAACCAGAGAGATGGTCAAAGAGGCGCAAACCAGAGTGATGGCCAAAGAGGCGCAAACCAGAGAGATGGCCAAAGAGGCGCAAACCAGAGAGATGGCCAAAGAGGCGCAAACCAGAGAGATGGCCAAAGAGGCGCAAACCAGAGAGATGGCCAAACAGGAGCAAACCAGAAAGATGGTCAAAGAGGCGCAAACCAGAGTGATGGCCAAAGAGGCGCAAACCGGAGAGATGGCCAAAGAGGCGCAAACCAGAGAGGTGGGCAAAGAGGCCCCAAAACCGAGAGAGGGCCCAAAGAGGCGCAAACCAGCGAGATGCCAAAGAGGCGCAAACCGGAGAGATGGCCAAAGAGGCGCAAACCAGAGTGATGGCCAAAGAGGTGCAAACCGGAGAGATGGCCAAAGAGGCGCAAACCGGGGGAAAAGGGGCCCAAAAGAGGCGAAAAACCAGAGAGATGGCCAAAGAGGCGCAAACCGGAGAGATGTTCAAAGAGGAGCAAACCGAAGAGATGGCCAAAGAGGCGCAAACCGGAGAGATGGACAAAGAGGAGCAAACCGGAGAGATGCCAAAGAGGTGCAAACCAGAGAGATGGTCAAAGAGGCGCAAACCGGAGTGATGGCCAAAGAGGCGCAAACCGGAGAGATGGCCAAAGTGGCGCAAACCGGCGAGATGGCCAAAGAGGCGCAAACCAGAGAGAAGGCCAAAGAGGCGCAAACCAGAGAGATGGCCAAAGAGGCGCAAACCAGAGAGCTGGCCAAAGAGGCGCAAACCAGAGAGATGGCCAAAGAGGCGCAAACCAGAGAGATGGCCAAACAGGAGCAAACCAGAGAGATGGCCAAAGAGGCGCAAACCAGAGTGATGGCCAAAGAGGCGCAAACCGGAGAGATGGCCAAAGAGGCGCAAACCGAGAGATGGCCAAAGAGGCGCAAACCGGAGAGATGCCAAAGCGGCGCAAACCGCAGAGCTGGCCAAATAGGCTCAAACCCGAGAGTTTTCCAAAGAGGAGCAAACCGGAGAGATGCCAAAGAGGCGCAAACCGGAGAGATGGCCAAAGAGGCGCAAACCAGAGAGATGCCAAAGAGGCGCAAACCAGAGAGATGGCCAAAGGGGCGCAAACCAGAGAGATGGTCAAAGAGGCACAAACCGGAGAGATGGCCATAGAGGCGCAAACCAGAGAGATGGCCAAAGAGGCGCAAACCAGAGAGATGCCAAAGAGGCGCAAACCAGAGAGATGCCAAAGAGGCGCAAACCAGAGAGATGGCCAAAGAGGTGCAAACCAGAGAGATGCCAAAGAGGCGCAAACCAGAGAGATGCCAAAGAGGCGCAAACCGGAGAGATGGCCAAAGAGGCGCAAACCGGAGAGATGGCCAAAGGGGCGCAAACCGGAGAGATGGTCAAAGAGGCGCAAACCAGAGAGATGCCAAAGAGGAGCAAACCAGAGAGATGGCAAAGGGCGAAAACCCGGGGAGAGATGTTCAAAGAGGAGCTAACCTGATAGATGGCCAAAGAGGCGCAAACCTGAGTGATGGCCAAAGAGGCGCAAACTGGAGAGATGGCCAAAGAGGCGCAAACCAGAGAGATGGCCAAAGAGGCGCAAACCAGAGTGCTGGCCAAAGAGGCGCAAACCAGAGAGATGGCCAAACAGGAGCAAACCAGAGAGTGGCCCAAAGAGGCGCAAACCAGAGTGATGGCCAAAGCTGCGCTAACCCGAGACTTGGCCAAAGAGGCGCAAACCAGAGAGATGGTCAAAGAGGCGCAAACCAGAGTGATGGCCAAAGAGGCGCAAACCAGAGAGATGGCCAAAGAGGCGCAAACCAGAGAGATGGACAAAGAGGCGCAAACCAGAGAGATGGCCAAAGAGGCGCAAACCAGAGAGATGGCCAAACAGGAGCAAACCAGAGAGATGGTCAAAGAGGCGCAAACCAGAGTGATGGCCAAAGAGGCGCAAACCGGAGAGATGGCCAAAGAGGCGCAAACCAGAGAGATGGTCAAAGAGGCGCAAACCGGAGAGATGGCCAAAGAGGCGCAAACCAGAGAGATGCCAAAGAGGCGCAAACCGGAGAGATGGTCAAAGAGGCCCAAAGCTGAGAGATGGCCAAAGAGGTGCAAACCGGAGAGATGGCCAAAGAGGCGCAAACCGGAGAGATGGCCAAAGAGGCGCAAACCGAAGAGATGGCCAAAGGGTAAAAAACCCGGAGAGATGGCCAAAGGGGCGCAAACCGGGAGAGATGGTAAAAGGGAGGAGAAAAACCGGGGAGAGATGGCCAAAGGGGCGCAAACCGGAGAGAGGGCCCAAAAGAGGAGCAAACCGGAGAGTAAATCCCAAAAGAGGCGCAAACCGGAGAGATGCCAAAGAGGCGCAAACCAGAGTGATGGCCAAAGAGGCGCAAACTGGAGAGATGGCCAAAGAGGCGCAAACCAGAGAGATGGTCAAAGAGGCGCAAACCAGAGAGATGGCCAAAGAGGCGCAAACCGAGAGATGGCCAAAGAGGCGCAAACCAGAGAGATGGCCAAAGAGGTGCAAACCAGAGAGGGGCCCAAAGAGGCGCAAACCAGAGAGTGGCCAAACAGGAGCAAACCAGAGAGATGGCCAAAGAGGCGCAAACCAGAGTGATGGCCAAAGAGGCGCAAACCGGGGGAGATGGCCAAAGAGGCGCAAACGGAGAGGATGGCCAAAGAGGCGCAAACCAGAGAGATGCCAAAGAGGCGCAAACCGGAGAAAATGGCCCAAAGAGGTGCAAACCGGAGGAGATGGCCAAAGGGGCGCAAAACCGGAGGATGGTCAAAGAGGAGCAAACCGGAGGATGGCCAAAGGGGCGAAAAACCGGAGAGATGGCCAAAGAGGAGCAAACCGGAGAGATGCCAAAGGGGGAGCAAACGGACGAAAATGGCCAAAGAGGCGCAAACCGGAGAGAGGCCAAAGAGGCGCAAACCAGAGAGATGCCAAAGAGGCGCAAACCGGAGAGATGCCAAAGAGGCACAAACCGGAGAGATGGCCAAAGAGGCGCAAACCAGAGAGAGGCCAAAGAGGCGCAAACCGGAGAGATGGTCAAAGAGGCGCAAACCGGGAGGATGGCCAAAGAGGCGCAAACCAGATAGATGGCCAAAGAGGCGCAAACCGGAGAGATGGCCAAAGAGGCGCAAACCAGAGAGATGGCCAAAGTGGCGCAACCCTGAGAGATGGCCAAACTGGAGAAAACCGAGAGATGGCCAAAGAGGCGCAAACCGGAGTGATGGCCAAAGCTGCGCAAACCGGAGAGATGGCCAAAGAGGCGCAAACCGGAGAGATGGCCAAAGGGGCGCAAACCGGAGAGATGGTCAAAGAGGAGCAAACCGGAGAGATGGCCAAAGGGGCGCAAACCGGAGAGATGGCCAAAGAGGAAAAAAACCCGGGGAAAAGATCCCAAAAGAGGAGCAAACCGGAGAGATGGCCAAAGGGGCGCAAACCGGAGAGATGGCCAAAGAGGCGCAAACCAGAGTGATGGCCAAAGAGGCGCAAACCGGAGAGATGGCCAAAGAGGCGCAAACCAGAGAGATGGTCAAAGAGGCGCAAACCGGAGAGAGGGGCCAAAGAGGCGAAAAACCAGAGAGATGGCCAAGAGGCGCAAAACCGGAGAAGAGGCCAAAGAGGCGCAAACCAGAGAGATGGCCAAAGAGGTGCAAACCGGAGAGATGGCCAAAGAGGCGCAAACCAGAGAGATGGCCAAAGAGGCGCAAACCGGATCCTGCAACCATCCACGCCCAAACCAGGCCCCAGCGGGCGCCTCTGAAATTATGGAGCTGTCATCAAATCAAAGCGGTTCATAGACAAGTCACCTAAATGGCTGAACCTAGAGCTGCCCAAACAGCATAGGAGTCAGACGAGCACCCGTGAGGCCAACACCGATTCTTTCTGACTCCTACAAAATGATTCTGATCCCTTCAGATTACGGTGACCCCCACCCAAACCCCTCTATTGACTTCAGATGCTTCTATTTCCTGCAAACTCCTCTCTCCTGTCCAGACTCCTCTGTCCTCCTCCAGACTTCTCTGTCCTCCTCCAGACTCCTCTGTCTTCCCTCCAGACTCCACTGTCCCCCTTCAGAGTCCTATGTCCCCTCCAGACTTCTCCGTCCTCCTCCAGACTGTCCCCCTCCAGACTCCTCTGTCCCTTCAGACTCCTCTGTCCCCCAGACTCCTCTGTCCCCCTCAAGACTCCACTGTCCTCCTCCAGACTCCTCTGTCCCCCTCCAGACTCCTCTGTCCCCCCCAGACTCCTCTGTCCTCTCCAGACTTCTGTTCCCCTCCAGACTCCTCTATCCCACTCAAACCCAAACTGGCCTTACTGACATCACTAATCCCCACCTTAGATCCCAATGCAACCTAAATCAATGAGCGGATACCAACAATCCAGATTTCCCGAGTATTAGTCGCTGTCATCCACGTCTGTAGAGGTCGGGATCGATGCGGTGCTGCCACCTCACCTCTTGCTTTGTGGGCACTAAGCCACTATTGTTGGACCTTGTAAGGACTACAACAACCATCATTCCATCATACTGCGCCCCTTCTAGATCACACAGAAGAGTTTTACTGTATTATGTACATGTGGGATGGGAATGAGCAACGGAAGCGAAGCAGAACTGCGATCCCAGGATCCAGTGACCCCAACCCCAACCAGAGCTGCGATCCCAGGATCCAGTGACCCCAACCACAGCTGAGATCCCAGGATCCCGTGACCCCACCCCCAACCAGAGCTGCGATCCCAGGAACCAGTTACCCCCAACCCCAACCAGAGATGAGTTCCCTTGTTCCTGTCACCGCATCACCACGCAGAGCTGCGATCCCAGGATCCAGTCACCCCAACCCCAACCAGAGCTGTGATCCCAGGATCCAGTGACCCCAACCAGAGCTGCGATCCCAGGATCCAGTCACCCCAACCCCAACCAGAGCTGCGATCCCAGGATCCAGTCACCCCAACCCCAACCAGAGCTGCGATCCCAGGATCCAGTGACCCCAACCCCAACCAGAGCTGCGATCCCAGGATCCAGTCACCCCAACCCCAACCAGAGCTGCGATCCCAGGATCCAGTCACCCCAACCCCAACCAGCGCTGCGATCCCAGGATCCAGTCACCGCAACCAGAGCTGCGATCCCAGGATCCAGTCACCCCAACCAGAGCTGCGATCCCAGGATCCAGTCACCCCAACCCCAACCAGAGCTGCGATCCAGGATCCCAGTCACCCCAACCCCAACCAGAGCTGCGATCCCATGATCCAGTCACCCCAACCCCAACCAGAGCTGCGATCCCAGGATCCAGTGATCCCAACCGAGCTGTGATCCCAGGATCCAGTGACCCCAACCCCAACCAGAGCTGCAATCCCAGGATCCAGTGACCCCAACCCCAACCAGAGCTGCGATCCCAGGATCCAGTCACCCCATCCCCAACCGACCCTGCGATCCCAGGATCCAGTCACCCCAACCAGAGACTGCGATCCCAGGACCCAGCGACCCCCACCCCAACCACACCTGCGATCCCTGGATCCAGTGACCCCAACCCCAACCAGAGCTGCGATCCCAGGATCCAGTGACCCCAACCCCAACCAGAGCTGCGATCCCAGGATCCAGTCACCCCAACCCCAACCAGCGCTGCGATCCCAGGATCCAGTGACCCCAACCCCAACCAGAGCTGCGATCCCAGGATCCAGTCACCCCAACCCCAACCAGCGCTGCGATCCCAGGATCCAGTCACCCCAACCAGAGCTGCGATCCCAGGATCCAGTCACCCCAACCAGAGCTGCGATCCCAGGATCCAGTCACCCCAACCAGAGCTGCGATCCCAGGATCCAGTCACCCCAACCAGAGCTGTGATCCCAGGATCCAGTCAACCCAACCAGAGCTGCGATCCCAGGATCCAGTACACCAACCAACAGAGCTGTGATCCCAGGATCCAGTGACCACCAACCAGAGCTGCGATCCCAGGATCCAGCACCCCAACCCCCAACCAGAGCTGCGTATCCCAGGATCCAGTCAACCCAAACCCCAACCAGAGCTGCATCCCAGGATCCAGTCACCCCAACCCCAACCAGAGCTGCGATCCCATGATCCAGTCACCCCAACCCCAACCAGAGCTGCGATCCCATGATCCAGTCACCCCAACCCCAACCAGAGCTGCGATCCCAGGATCCAGTCACCCAAACCAGAGCTGCGATCCCAGGATCCAGTGACCCCAACCCCAAACCAGAGCTGCGATCCCAGATCAGTGACCCTAACCCCAACCAGAGCTGCGATCCCAGGATCCAGTGACCCCAACCCCAACCAGAGCTGGGGATCCCAGGATCCAGTCACCCCAAACCCCAACCAGAGCTGCGATCCCAGGATCCAGTCACCCCAACCCGAGCTGCGATCCCAGGATCCAGTGACCCCAACCAGAGCTGCGATCCCAGGATCCAGTGACCCCAACCCCCAAAACCAGAGCTGCGATCCCAGGATCCAGTCACCCAACCCCAACCAGAGCTGCGATCCCAGGATCCAGTGACTCCAACCCCAACCAGAGCAGCGATCCCAGGATCCAGTGACCCCAACCAGAGCTGCGATCCCAGGATCCAGTGACCCCGGCCCCAACCAGAGCTGCGATCCAGGTTTCCAGTCACCCCCAACCAGAGCTGCGTCCAGGATCCAGTCACCCAACCCAACCAGAGCTGCGATCCCAGGATCCAGTGACCCCAACCCCAACCAGAGCTGCGATCCCAGGATCCAGTCACCCCAACCCCAACCAGAGCTGCGATCCCAGGATCCAGTCACCCCAACCCCAACCAGAGCTGTGATCCCAGGATCCAGTCACCCCAACCCCAACCAGAGCTGTGATCCCAGGATCCAGTGACCCTAATCAGAGCTGCGATCCCAGGATCCCGGACTCTCCATGCAGCGCTAGCCCGCCACCATACATGAAGTCAGAAGGGTTATGTGGAGTCAGAGAATGCAGACAAACTATGAAGGGTTAACAGGAAATGTCTATTCTGTAAATCAGTGCATGGGAGATAAAGAGGTAAATGCTGGGGCAGAAGATAAGACCTCCCACATCACAAGGAGGCCGACAAGATTCATCATGCGACTCATTAAACGCATTCACTGCCAACGGCGGCGGAAAACGGAGGGGACGACCCTACACATAGCGCGGGCCGGGCACGCGGCCCCACAACTTCATATATGGCCATACAGTATACAGAGCACTACAACCCCCAGCATGCCCGACCGCTGGACATGAACATACTACTATTCTATTATACGCTATACATACAACACTACAACCCCCAACATATACGACCACTAGACATGACCATATTACTATTCTATTATACTCTATACATAGAACCTTACAACCCCCAACATGCCCGACTGCTGGACATGACCATAATACAATTCCATTACACTCTATACATAGAACACTACAACCCCCAACATGCCCGACCGGTAGACATGACCATAATACTATTCTATTATACTGTATACATACAACACTACAACCCCCAACATGCCCGGCTGGTGGACATGACCATAATACTATTCCATTATACTCTATACATAGAACACTACAACCCCCAACATGCCCGACCGGTAGACATGACCATAATACTATTCTATTATACTGTATACATACAACACTACAACCCCCAACATGCCCGGCTGGTGGACATGACCATATGACTATTCTATTATACTCTATACATAGAACACTACAACCCCCAACATGCCCGACCACTAGACATGACCATATTACTATTCTATTATACACTATATATACAAAACTACAACCCCCAACATGCCCGACCACTAGACATGACCATATTACTATTCTATTATACTCTATACATACAACACTACAACCCCCAACATAAGCCGACAAATGGACATGACCATATTACTATTCTATCATAGTCTATACATAGAACACTACAACCTCCAACATGAGCCGACCACTGGACATGACCAGAAAACTATTCTATTATAATTTATACATAGAACACTACAACCCCCAACATGTCCGACCACTGGCCATGACCATAATACTATTCTATAATACTCTATACATACAACACTACAACCTCCAACATGAGCCGACCACTGGACATGACCATAATACTATTATACACTATACAGAGAACATTACAACATGTTGGGGGTTGTAGTGTTGTATGTATAGAGTATAATAGAATAGTAATATGGTCATGTCCAGCGGTAGGGCATGTTGGGGGTTGTTGTGTTCTATGTATAGAATAGAATAGTAGTATGGTCATGTCCAGCGGTCGGGCATGTTGGGGGTTGTAGTGTTGTATGTATACAGTATAATAGAATAGTAATTAAATCTAAACATAGAACACTACAACCCCCAACATGCCCGACTGTTGGACATGACAATAAAAGTATTTTCATCTACTCTACACATACAACACTACAACTCCCAACATGCCGGACCACTGGATGTGACTGTATCTATAATACCTAAAGCATTACAACCCCCAACATGCTCGTAACACAATTCTATTTATTTTCTATATACAGCACACTACAACCCCCAACATGCTTGTAACACAATTCTATTTATATTCTATATACAGCACACTACAACCCCCAACATGCTTGTAACACAATTCTATTTATATTCTATATACAGCACACTACAACCCAAAGCTTGTAACCAATTCATTTATATATTCTATATACAGCACACTACAACCCCCAACATGTGCACAGCAGACGTGTCCGAGCGTCAGATTTGTGGGGTTCCCAAAATTCTGATGTCAGAGACCCCTGTGCAGCTGCTGATGAGAAAAGTGTCCCCCCAGCGATGGCGCCCATCCTCCCCGAATAGTTCCCCTCACTCCCGGGGCAGAGGTGTCGCCCCATCCCTCAGGTTAGTGCTGTCCCCTAAATCCTGACCCATATGTATAATAATATAAAACCAATCTGCCCAAGATCACTGGAGCGCTGCGGTGACCCCGAGGCGTCTCACAATACTTGGCAGAGGCCGGCGGAGGTGTTCCCCTGGCAGAGGAGGAGGCTGTCGCCCTGCGAGGAGAACGACTTCCGCACTGTTTACCTTGGAGAGGGGCCGACGCGTTATTGGGGAGCGATGAATTACACTGGTTGCCTGGAAACAACAAGCAACCTGATGAGCGCCAACGCGTTGCCAACCGGTGGCCGTCTCCATGGCAACACTATCAGCATTAGGTCGTCTTGTGTATGTAAACAGTGTACGAGCAGCGGGTGAGGTGCCAACGCCTGTGCCAGGAGGACACGGGAGGTCACACTGCTGGAAGGAGCCTAAAGGAGACAGAGGACACCATCTGTACCCCCAGAATAAGCAACTGTAACCCCACTCATACAAGTAACACCCAGCGGAGATGATTCTTGGGGTTCACCAGTGGAGCTAATTCTTGGGGCCACCAATGGAGATAGTTCTTGGGCCACCAGTGGAGCTGATTCTTGGGACCACCAGAGGAGATGATTCTTGGGCCCACCAGTGGAGATGATTCTTGGGGCCACCAGTGGAGGTGATTCTTGGGGCCACCAGTGGAGATGATTCTTGGGGCCACCAGTGGAGTTGATTCTTGGGGTCACCAGTGGAGGTGATTCTTGGGGCCACCAGTGGAGTTGATTCTTGGGACCCACAAGTGGAGATAATTCTTGGGGCCACCAGTGGAGTGATTCTTGGGGCCACCAGTGGAGTTGTTCTTGGGGCCACCAGTGGAGGTGATTCTGGGGAACACCAGTGCAGGTGATTCTTGGGCCCCACCAGTGGAGGTGATTCTTGGGGCCCACCAGTGAAATTGATTCTTGGGGCCCACCAGTGGAGCTGATTCGTGGGGCCACCATGTATGATTTTGGAGCCCAGTGAGGTGTTCTTGGGTCCCACCAGTGGATGATGATTCTTGGGGCCCACCAGTGGAGCTGATTCTTGGGGCCCACCAGTGGAGGTGAACTGGGGCCACATGGGGGATTCTTGGGGCCCACCAGTGGAGAGATTTGGCCACAGGGAGGTGATTCGTGGGGCTCACCAGTGGAGGTGATTCTTGGGGCCACCAGTGGAGTTGATTCTTGGGGCCCACCAGTGAGGTGATCTTGGGCCACAGGGAGAGTTTCTTGGTGCCCACCAGTGGATCTGATTCGTGGGGCCACCAGGGAAGATGATTCTTGGGGCCACCAGGGAAGATGATTCGTGGGGCCACCAGTGGATGTGATTCGTGGGTCACCTGGGGTGATTCTGGACCACCAGTGGAGATGATTCTTGGGGCCACCAGTGGAGTTGATTCTTGGGGCCACCAGTGGAGTTGATTCTTGGGTCCCACAGTGAGTTGATTTTGGGGCCACCAGTGGAGTTGATTCTTGGGGCCACCAGTGGTGAGTGTGATTCTTGGGCCACCAGTGGAGTTGATTCTTGGGCCACCAGTGGGAGTTGATTCTTGGGCCCACCAGTGGAGTTGATTCTTGGGGCCCACCAGTGGAGTTGATTCTTGGGGCCACCAGTGGAGTTGATTCTTGGGCCACCAGTGGAGTTGATTCTTGGGGCACACTAGTGGAGTTGGATTCTTGGGGCCACTAGTGGAGTTGATACTTGGGGCCACCAGTGGAGTAGATTCTTGGGGCCACCAGTGGAGTTGATTCTTGGGGCCACCAGTGGAGTTGATTCTTGGGGCCACCAGTGGAGTTGATTCTTGGGCTTCACCAGAGGAGCTAATTCTTGGGGCCACCCATGGAGTTGATTCTTGGGAGTCCACCAGTGGAGCCAATTATTGGGGCCACTAGTGGAGTTGATTATTGGGGCCCACCAGTGGAGTTGATTCTTGGGGCCCAGCAGTAGAGTTGATTCTTGGGGCCCATGGATGATTCTTGGGCCTAGCAGTGAGAGTTGATTCTTGGGGTCCATCAGTGGAGATGATTCTCTGGGCCTAGCAGTGGAGCTGATTCTTGGGGCCACCAGTGGAGTTGATTCTTGGGGCACAGCAGTGGAGTTGATTCCTGGGGCCACCAGTGGAGGTGATTCATGGGGCCACCAGTGGAGTTGATTCTTGGGGGCGCCCTAGCAGTGAGTGATTCTTGGGCCACCATGGAGTTATTTCTGGGTAGCAGTGAGGTGATTCTGGTCATCATGGGATGATTCTCTGGGCCTAGCAGTGGAGTTGATTCTTGGGGCCACCAGTGGAGTTGATTCTCTGGGCCTAGCAGTGGAGGTGATTCTTGGAGATAGATATGGCGGCCATACTTGTTGTGGCGCCGCCTTGATTACCGCAGTTTCTTTCTTTTACCAGAAAAGTTTTAGAAAAGTGACTAGAGTTCCCCCCATCACCACTAGGTGGCAGCAAAATCCAAGCTAAACCAAACCTGTGCCCACTTATCTCACCCAAGGAGGACTCTTCAAGTCGCATTCTAGGAAGTCCTGCTCTTACCACAGCTGCAGATATGGGCACGACAACTGCTATCACAGCTCTGAGAAAAATGCTGAAATACTCTGCGCCTCAGCAAAACAGACTGATTTCCAGCACAGATGTATGTGGTTGACACAGGGAACATACCATGTCTCAGTAATACATCACAGGACAGTACATTGTGCTGGATCTCTTGCACCAGAAGCACCCCTAGACTTATATTGTCGGATCACAGGATTCAAAGCCTAAGAGAAAATGTTCAAAATTTCCAAAATTTTTCCACAATTTGCTCGTTATTTTAAAAAACTTGGTGCAACTTTTGTAAATTTTGCAGAAATGCGTGCCTCCTACACCATCCAAGATAAATCTGCCACTTCGCATTGCACATGACATCATTGCCGAGATAGAATACATACCCCAATACACGAGGGGGCCACTATGGCCGTGCTCATCACAGGGGGAACAATAGAACCAGATGGGTAAAATGCACCGTGTCCGATGCTTCTTCCACTGCAGCTCTGCAGTCTACGGGGGCCTGATACACGAGATAAGAAGGGGTCCGGGCAGCTTGGTGCAGAGGCGCGGTGGCTGAGGAAGTGGTGGAGGCCTGGCCTCAATGGTCAGCATGAACCTTGCATGGGGCTCCCCCTAATCACAGGCAGGAAACCAGCCACAGGGAAGAACAGGGGCAAGCACAGGGTGTCCCTATCTCCTGAGTGTGAGGCGCCCCCTTCCCTCCCAGCTGGATCATACTATCACTCACATTGCTGGGGAGGATTCTGCCGCACGACTCTTGCTTGATTAATTAAATTATTCTGGTCTGGCTGGTGGCCGCTCCGCTAATAACTCATTACAGGGCCAGCCACAACAGCCCTCAGCGCCGCCACAAGAGCCCTCAGCGCCGCCACAACAGCCCTCAGCGCCGCAACAAGAGCCCTCCGCGCCGCCACAACAGCCCTCAGCGCCGCCACAACAGCCCTCAGCGCCGCCACAACAGCCCTCGGCGCCGCCACAACAGCCCTCAGCGCCGCCACAAGAGCCCTCAGCGCCGCCACAACAGCCCTCAGCGCCGCCACAACAAACCCGGCGCCGCCACAACCCGCCCTCAGCGCCGCCACAACACCCTCAGCGCCGCCACAAGAGCCCCTCAGCGCCGCCACAAAAAGCCCTCGGCGCCGCCCCCAAGAGCCTCAGCGCCGCCACAAGAGCCCCCAGCGCCGCCACAAGAGCCCTCAGCGCCGCCACAAGAGCCCTCGGCGCCGCCACAACAGCCCTCGGCGCCGCTACCCAAAGCCCTCAGCGCCGCCAACAAAGACCTCAGCGCCGCCCCCAACAGCCCTCAGCGCCGCCAAAACAGCCCTCAGCGCCCCCTACAACAGCCCTCGGCGCGCCCACAACAGCCCTCGGCCCGCCACAAGAGCCTCAGCGCCGCCACAACAGCCCTCAGCGCCGCACAAGAGCCCTCAGCGCCGCTACAACAGCCCTCAGCCCGCCCAAAAAAACAACAGCCCTCAACGCCGCCACAACAGCCCTCAGGGGCCGCCACAACAGCCCTCAGCGCCGCCACAAGAGCCCTCAAACGCCGCCACAACAGCCCTCAGCGCCGCCACAATCCGCCCTCAGCGCCGCTAAAAAAACATTTTAGCGCCGCCACCAAAACAGCCTCAGCGCCGCCACAACAGCCCTCAGCGCCGCCACAACAGCCCTCAGCGCCGCCACAACAGCCCTCAGCGCCGCCACAACAGCCCTCAGCGCCGCCACAAGAGCCCTCAGCGCCGCCACAAGAGCCCTCGGCGCCGCCACAACAGCCCTCGGCGCCGCCACAACAGCCCTCGGCGCCGCCACAAGAGCCCTCAGCGCCGCCACAACAGCCCTCAGCGCCGCCACAAGAGCCCTCAGCGCCGCGACAACAGCCCTCAGCGCCGCCACAACAGCCCTCAGCGCCGCCACAAGAGCCCTCGGCGCCGCTACAACAGCCCTCGGCGCCGCCACAAAGCCCCCGGCGCCGCTACAACAGCCCTCGGCGCCGCCACAACAGCCCTCGGCGCCGCCACAACAGCCCTCGGCGCCGCCACAACAGCCCTCGGCGCCGCCACAACAGCCCTCAGCGCCGCCACAACAGCCCTCAGCGCCGCCACAACAGCCCTCGGCGCCGCTACAACAGCCCTCGGCGCCGCCACAACAGCCCTCGGCGCCGCCACAACAGCCCTCGGCGCCGCCACAACGGCCCTCGGCGCCGCCACAACAGCCCTCCGCGCCGCCACAACAGCCCTCAGCGCCGCCACAACAGCCCTCGGCGCCGCCACAACAGCCCTCAGCGCAGCCACAACAGGCCCCAGAGCCGCTACAACAGCCCTCAGAGCCCCACAACAGCCCCTCAGCGCCGCTACAACAGCCCTCAGCGCCGCTACAACAGCCCTCAGCGCCGCCACAACAGCCCTCAGCGCCGCCACAACAGCCCTCAGCGCCACCACTGGGCCCCCGAGAGCAGCAGCGCAGAGGGGTCATTAGAGGCGAGCACTACATGAAGGAAGACCGGGGCCATGCCAGCGATGATAGCACTGCATGATCATAAAGAACCACCGGGTGCCGCATAATACAGCAGCACGGAGTATGGAGAAGACGGAAAAATGTCTTTATACTGTATTATACCAGAGCGCAGTACAAATATTACATGTATGCATATATAGGTGAAACCAGCAGTTTCCCTCCCCTCTATATAAAGCTCCATCTGCAGGTTTTTCTCACTCTCTATATAAAGCCCCATCTGCAGGTTTTTCTCACTCTCTATATAAAGCTCCATCTGCAGGTTTCTCCCTCCCCTCTATATAAAGCCCCATCTGCAGGTTTTTCTCTCTGACATGAAATCAGAATAAATCTTTCCCCGTTTTAGGTCAATTAGGAACCAAAATTATTTCTATTTGCCAAATGCAGAATAATGAGAGGGAGAATTTTTAAGGCATTTTTATTACTTTCTGCAAAGTCAGAAGTTTCCATACACTGGGATGACTCCGCCTTTACACAATTTGGGACCGCCCATATGATGAGGTCAGGTCTTTGGAAGCTTCTCTATAGGTTTATTGGCAACATCTGAGTTAGAGAAACCTGTGGATGTATTTTATATCACACCAGAAACACACCGCTTCTGTGTGTAACATCATGGGAAAGTCTAAAGAAATCAGCCAAGATATCAGGAAGAGAATTGTGGACTTGCACAAGTCTGGATCATTATTGGGGGCAATTTCCAGATACTGGAAGGGGCCTCGTTCATCTGTACAAACAATTATACACAAGTACAAACAAGATGGGAATGTCCAGCCATCACACCGCTCAGGAAGGAGACGGGTTCTGTGTCTCAGAGATGAACGTGCTTTGGTCCGACATGTGCATATCAACCCAAGAACAAAAGCAAAAGACCTTGTGAAGATGCTGGCGGAAGCTGGTAAGATTGTGTCATTATCCACAGTGAAACGAGTCCTGTATCAACATGGGCTGAAAGGCCGCTCTGCCAGGAAGAAGCCATTACTCCAAAAGAAACATAGAAAAGACAGATTAATGTTTGCAAATGCACAGGAACAAAGACCTACATTTCTGGAGACATGTCCTGTGGTCTGACGAAACTAAAATTGAACTGTTTGGCCATAATGACCATCGTTACATTTGGAGGAAAAAGGGAGAAGCTTGGAAGCCTAAGAACATCATCCCAACTGTGAAACACGGGGGAGGCAGAATCATGTTGTGGGGTTGTTTTGCTGCAGGAGGGACTCATGCACTTCACAAAATAGATAGCATCATGAGGATAGAAGATTATGTGGCAATACTGAAGCAACATCTCAAGACATCAGCCAGGAAGTTAAAGCTTGGGTGGAAATGGGTCTTCCAAATGGACAATGACCCGAAGCTACTGCCAAACTGGTTACAAAGTGGCTTAAGGAGAACCAAGTCAATGTTTTGGAGCGGCCGTCACAAAGCCCTGATCTCATCCTATTGGAAATGTATGGGCAAAGCTGAAAAGGCCGGAGCGAGCAAGGAGACCCCCAAACATGGCTCAGTTTGGAGGTCTTTAGATTGAATCTGTTTGGGCAGCATTATACTCAGTATCCAGATAATCCAGATAAGGGCAATGTCTGTGTGTAATTTATATGCTCTCTTTGGACTTTCCCGAGCTCCGGTTTAGTAGCACAGAGCTGATCACATCTGAGGTGGTTTGTATCTCATGTTACTTATGCACATGAAGGATTATACTGATAAGGTTTCTAACGCCATGATGCACACGATACGAGGCTGCATAACTTTGCACAACCATCTTGTTCGTGACCGTCCTCGCCGCACGTCCGACCATCAGAGCAGGAAGTCTGCACCAGAGCGAACATCTGCAAAGACGTCAGAGAAAACCACCAACTGATCAGCAATTATTGCAGATTTTATCTCTATTGCTTTTCTGCTCATAGAAGTGACTGATGCATCACAGATACCGTTATGGCTACAAAGCAGCAGAGCTCCCGGGGTGATGCAGGCCGGGGCCCGAAGCGTCACCCCTCCTGGTGCTGAGCAGTGGGGGCGGCTTCACGGATCTTCTATGTAAAAGGTTGACGGTCGGTTTTCAAATACGAAAACCGACTGCAAAACCAGTGCTGTGGGGACGGGGCCCAAGTAGAGCTGACGTCTGTGAGGTTGGAAGCTCGGCCAGACCTGAACGGACCTGCCCATGGTGGAGAAGACAAGACATGGCTGACCCCCCCGAGTGTACAGCACTGAGCCCCCCAAACTGTAGGACCCCGCCGGCGTTACCCACATAGAGATACAGAGTAGCCGCCAATATAGAGCTAATATATACCAACTGGGGTGAGGTGACCCCAGGAGCCCGGCACCCGAGACTCCAAGAAATCTAAGTCGTCAATGCTTTTGCCTCATTCTCTATAGATCTCTATGAGATCCAGCTGCAACAATTCAAATTGTTCCCACTATCATGCAGACCGGGGCTTGTCTGGGGTTAACTGCACACGGCTGGGGGCTGCAATGTTAGCCGTGGTCCTGAAGCCGATGCCACAGGAGGACACTGAACAATCTGATGTGTAATCCTCGTCACTAAACTGAGGCGACATCTTGAATTTTTTTTTATCAGGAGAGATCGAACAGGTCTGTAACTATAGCGACCAGTGCTGGCAGCCTATCAGGAGAGGTGGAACAGGTCTGTAGCTATAGCCACCAGTGCTGGCCGCCTATCAGGAGAGATCCAACAGGTCTGTAGCTATAGCAACCAGTGCTGGCAGCCTATCAGGAGATATAGAACACGTTTGTAGCTATAGTGACCAGTGCTGGCAGCCTATCAGGAGAGAATGAACAGGTCTGTAGCTATAGCGACCAGTGCTGGCAGCCTATCAGGAGAGATCGAATAGGTCTGTAGCTATAGCGACCAGTGCTGGCAGCCTATCAGGAGAGATCGAACAGGTCTGTAGCTATAGCAACCTGTGCTGGCAGCCTATCGGGAGAGATCGGACAGGTCTGTAGCTATAGCAACCAGTGCTGGCAGCCTATCAGGAGAGATGGAACAGGTCTGTAGCTATAGCGACCTGAGGAGCTGATTCAGCCCATACAAGAGGGGATATCTAGGAATAGGTAGGACACTGGTAATGGACACATACTGCAAAGTGACTTTTTGCAAGATCTTTAACATAAAAAGCAGCAATCCCTGTAGTGAGACGACCCCTTTAATAGAAAATCCAAACTATAATCCTGGATTTACTGATGATCGGATTTCAAAGAACCGTCTAAAAATCTTGGAACGTGCACCTTCTTCTGCCGGTTTTTATGGTGGAAAATGTAATGTAATAGGAGTTCGGCTGAAGCTGCAGAAACCGTCCGCCTGATACGTTCAAAAGACGCTGAATCAACGGTCGGCCTCTTCATCAGATCCCGGCCGGTGTCTTGCCGGTGGCCGGTGTCTTGCCGGTGGCCGGTGTCTTGTCGGTGGCCGGTGGCTTGACGGTGGCCGGTGTCTTGTCTGTGCCCGGTGTCTTGTCGGTGCCCGGTGTCTTGCCGGTGGCCGGTGTCTTGCCGAAGCCCGGTGTGTTGTCGGTGGCCGGTGTCTTGCCGGTGGCCGGTGTCTTGTCGGTGGCCGGTGTCTTGCCGGTGGCCGGTGTCTTGCCCGATGTCTTGCGGTGGCCGGTGTCTTGTGGTGCCGGTGTCTTGCCGGTGGCCGGTGTCTTGTCGGTGCCCGGTGTCTTGCCGGTGGCCGGTGTCTTGTCGGTGCCCGGTGTCTTGCCAGTGGCCGGTGTCTTGTTGGTGCCCGGTGTCTTGACGGTGGCCGGTGTCTTGCCGGTGGCCGGTGTCTTGCCGGTGCCGTGTCTTGTTGGTGCCGGTGTCTTGCGGTGGCGGTGTCTTGTTGGTGCCCGGTGTCTTGCCGGTGGCCGGTGTCTTGTCGGTGCCCGGTGTCTTGCCGTGGCCGGTGTCTTGTTGGTGCCCGGTGTCGTGTCCGTGGCCGTTGTCTTGTTGGTGTGCGCTGTCTTGTCGGTGGCCTGTGTCTTGTTGGTGGCCGGTGTCTTGCCGGTGGCCGGTGGCTTGCCGGTGGCCGGTGTCTTGTCGGTGGCCGGTGGCTTGTTGGTTGCTCGGTGTCTTGCCGGTGGCCGGTTGTTTGGGCCCGGGGTTTGTCGGTGGCTTGTTGGTGGCCGGTGTCTTGCCGGTGCCGTGTCTTGCCCGGTGGCCGGTGGCTTGTCGGTGGCCGCTGTCTTGCAGGTGGCCGGTGTCTTGCCGGTGGCCGGTGTCTTGTTGGTGGCCGGTGTCTTGTCGGTGGCTGGTGTCGTGCCGGTGGCCGGTGTCTTGTCGGTGGCCGGTGTCTTGCCGGTGGCCGGTGTCTTGTAGGTGGCCGGTGTCTTGCCGGTGGCCGGTGTCTTGTCGGTGGCCGGTGTCTTGTCGGTGGCCGGTGGCTTGTTGGTGCTCGGTGTCTTGGCGGTGGCCGGTGTCTTGTTGGTGGCCGGTGTCTTGCCGGAGGCCGGTGTCTTGTCGGTGGCCGGTGTCTTGTCGGTGGCTGGTGGCTTGCCGGTGGCCGGTGTCTTGTCGGTGGCCGGTGTCTTGTCGGTGGCCGGTGCCCGTAGTCTGAGCCGGGTTTCTCACGTACCTGAAGCCCTGCCTGATCTCGGGTCCTGAGCAAAGGTTCCTGACGGCTTCGCTTCTGCTCTTCTGCAGCTTGGAGACTTTCTCAGAGATGTTCAATCATTTGCATCTCAAGGAGCAGCAAGTCTGATGAGAGAGACTTGAGCCGTCGCCTCAGTGCACGTTGTGCGGAGCCGTCACCTCAGTGCACGTTGTGCGGAGCCGTCACCTCAGTGCACGTTGTGCGGAGCCGTCACCTCAGTGCACGTTGTGCGGAGCCGTCACCTCAGTGCACGTTGTGCGGAGCCGTCACCTCAGTGCACGTTGTGCGGAGCCGTCACCTCAGTGCATGTTGTGCGGAGCCGTCACCTCAGTGCATGTTGTGTGGAGCCGTCACCTCAGTGCATGTTGTGCGGAGCCGTCACCTCAGTGCACGTTGTGCTGAGCTCTGCACTTCACCTCCCGAACAGAGTGGCACCAAAATCTGAAGTAACAGCAAGGAAGGTCTGAGGAGCCATCTCCACCACAAGCCCCGACGGGTCCTCAGTCTTCTGCTCCTCTGTCCATTCGCTTCCTCGTCTGGGGGAACATTCACATGGGATCGTTTCACCTAACCCCCCTCCACAAAAAAAAAAGCGTGGAAAAACGACTTGAACGCCCCGTGATTTTTTT